>JAVSCE010017469.1:0-14185 GCA_032199065.1 Smutsia gigantea
AGTCATTGCTTCCAGAAGTAACTTAATTATGGCTGTCAGTAACTTTATAGAGAAGGCAGCACAATCTAAGAGCAGTACTACATTCTCAGTTCACTACTTAAGCTTATTTTTGTTTCTAGTGAGTTGTTATGCCTGGGAAGAGTGGAGAATTGCCATTCCTGGTGCACTGCTTAATTAAAATCCGCTTTAAAAAAATCCCTTGTTGCCAGAGAATAGCTACAACTTTGGCAGAGACAGTACTAAATTTCTCGGTATGGCCTTATGCCAGGGTGTGTCAATCTTGACCACTTGGCGGATGATTAGCAGAAAGGGGGCAGTTAAACCTTTGTGCCCATTCAGTCCCAGGCTTCTGCTGGAATTGGCAAATACTATAGTGACTATTGTTTAAGGAGTAACTGTCTACTAGAAACGGGACTAAGACTCCTGATTCCTTTCACATAAGGTACCAAACAACAATGACTTCCTTTTACTCCTGACCTGGCTTATAGCTTAACCAGTGGCCCCAAAGGGGAAATAATATTACTCTTGGAATCTTCTTCAGATATCCACACCTTTCATTTCCCTTCATATTACAGTTCTATTAATACTCAAAATAAGAAAATTAAAAATAATGCTTTCTCTATTCATGAGCCATTTGGATAAAAGGACACCAATGAATAGGTACTCACAAGAATTTAATAAACACATGAAATATAAGTTACTAAATGAGTTCATCATTTAAATAAAATTAAATAATACGGAACTTGGAATCACAAAGTTTTTTAAAATGAAAAAAATAATTAAATAATGATGAAACACCAAACTTCATTACATTTTAGACTTACTGTCTATGTCTTAAATGTTTGAAATAATCTTTAGTGTTTCCAAAGCTCCTTGAGATACCATATTTTCTTCATGGCAAAAAATAACTCTACTGAACATTTTGGTAAATTATAACCAGAATTAATCCTATTACACCTTTAAGTCTTAGTAAAATAATTTATCAAAATAAATAAAATAAACTATATAGAAATCACCAGAAAGTCTCAATTATTATCTCTGATTAAAATGGAATCTTTTGAATATATTCCTTTCTATTTTTGGAATTTTGTAAATAACTTCAAAATATCTATCAATTCAAGTAACAACTGATTTATGTTAAGAAAAAACAAAAAATGAAGCGACTATATATTAAGCAAGAGGTCACATATTAATTATTAATGTCCAAGGCTAGAACTAGGTCTTTTTATTCATATAACAAATATTTATTGGTCATTAGTAATGTGCCAGGCACTGTTCTAGGTGCTGGGGAGAAATACACACAGCTTTGAAAAACTAGATAAATACCTCTGCTATCAAGTGAGTTAGAGACTACTACTGCTAGTCTTGTTTCAGGATGCAACAGGTTTTATTTTTGTATATTCAGTAACTAGTCATATATTATTACTGAAGGCCACAGCTCTAAAAAATAAGAACTTTTGGCATCAATTTCATGGTAACATATGCATTAGAACACTTGGCACAGTTAAAGAGATAATGAAACAAGTGGCTTTCTTGTACCCACAAGAAAAAGGATAGCTAACACTGTCACTTGTGTGTAAAGTTTTAGACAGCTAGGTAATACAGATTTAAATTAATAATGGCAGATGTATTGACTTAGCATAAGAGTTGTTGAAGTGAACCTTTATTTCTTGTAGTGTTATGTTTAACTATTAAATGTTTCAAGTATTATTTTCAGGTGTGAATATTGTGAAAACTGTTGGTTAATGTCATATATAGTAATCACTATTTTCTTGGTCACATCTGTCATTAGAGGAGTGGCTGTCCTATGAAGAAAACTTACACTAGTGATAACCCCAAGTAAGTTTTTATCAAATCAGTATTCATTGATTGTATGTGTGCCGTTGTTGAATTTCCAAGCATAGCAAGTATTCCATATGACAATATGAAAATATTCACTTTAACTATTTTAAAAAAGGCAACAAGAATTTCCAATTCACTTGGAAAAGTTACAATTGACCTCTTTTTTCCTGAAGACTCAACACTCGTGAGTGTGTCAAAGAAGAAAAACCAAATATCAGTTGGATGTTTCCCAAAAAGGCAGTTGTTGAGGAACAGGTAAGTATTATTGAGGAACATTTTTACTGTTGCCTGACTTCTTCAATTTTCCAGAATGTACCTGTGTTATTTAGATACAGACAAAATGTTAAGAACACATTCTAAGTCAATACTTGCCCGATATTCTATCCCTTCCCCAACTTCTGACCACCTCACTCAAATTGCCACAATCAAATAAATATAAATATGCAAGCAAACAAATAAGTAGCTCTAATTATTTA
Source organism: Smutsia gigantea (assembly GCA_032199065.1). NCBI lineage: Eukaryota > Metazoa > Chordata > Mammalia > Pholidota > Manidae > Smutsia > Smutsia gigantea. The sequence goes on from JAVSCE010017469.1 coordinate 2,319, forward strand.
AGTTATGCCAAATGTGAAATGGAATTATAGATGCAGGTAAATTTATAAATAAGCCGTTCTCTTACTAAAGGGCCACTTACAGCATCCCCACATGCTGTGGGCTTGCTCAGGTAGCTCTAATGGCAGGCCTATGTGGGTGCTAGAGAAGTAAACTACAGGAAAAGGAAAGGTCACCGTGTGGGCCTGTCTCAAGGGAACAAGCATTCTGTACAAAGTGTGGCTTTTCCGTAGGTCAAACCCAAGCGCATCAACTTAAAAGGCAGGTCCCACGATGTCAGCTGCATTAAGTAGGTCTAGTCTCTGCCTGGAACTTTATTTCCTGTGATGTATCACTGTGGTTTTTTATTTTACCTCTGTAACAGTAACTTAACTTGCATTTGTTCCGAAATGAATTTCATGCTCAACTTGTTTTTCTTAATTAAACTTCCTTTAGCAGTCTCTAATATGTGTATTATTAAAACTCATTAGTCCCATGAATGCTTGCCTGTCATTTTTTTGGCTACACATTCATATATTGAAGTGCTCTGTTGCTATATATAGAAAGAAAATTAAATAATAAATATGGGAACTTGAACGTTTTATGAGTGTCAGGATGAGAGAGTGCCTGCAAGGCCCATAAGGTTTCACACAAAAGAGGCATTACCGCTAAAGCTAACATGCTGACACATCTCTGATCTATAAAGTCTGTGGTAATGGCAGCAGTAAAGCGTTTTGCCATTGACTAGAATTTCTCCTACATGCAACGGAAATAGGCACTGAAGAGATCATATTGACTGTTATAAAAAGAATTCATATAAAATCCCCCAAAAGTTTAATGTCTAATAATTTCTAAAGCCTGGAGTGATTTACTAGTTTTCTCTGACTTCAGTTAAGCTTAGAGTTGGCAGCCTTTCTCTTCCATACACATTTCAAATAATTGAGTTTCCTTCTTCTTTTTTTTTTGGTTGTGGGGGGAATCTTGAAGGCAAAAGTAATTCATATCCTTACCAACATAACAATAATCAACATTGTTAACACTATTCCACTCATCGTAAAGCAAAAACAATTAAACCTGTTACTGTCAAGGAACCACTCTTCTTAGAAACAGTTGAGAATGTTGCTCTCTCACAAGTTCAAGAGGTTAGTGACTTCCAAATGTTTTAAATTACCTCTTCAAAGGTATTAAAAATGGCACCCTACATTCGTCATGAGTAGTCGCTATTTTTCTGGGCTTGGCAAATTTGAGATATCAAAAGATTGAAATTTTAAATTAACTGAAAGTTTTGTCTTTGTTTTTTGCATTTCTCAATAAAGCAAAAGTGATGGAAGATTTGCATTCAGGGATGTCATGTGTTAAATTTCAACAAATCATTAAACAAGGATGACCCTTTCATTTTGTTTTCAATTAAGAGAGTATAGTAATTTCCTTTAAAAATATTGGTTAACATAGAATGACATTCAACTGTGTCTAATTGTTTCAAATCACAGGAGGAAGCTGCAGCAAATTGTTAGTTCCCACTGTGTGTTAGGCCGGTTAGAACACATGGGAGACTTTGGAGGGACCGGTGCAGCTGTCAAGCAAAGCTCCAGGGAATGCAGTATCCGTTTTTCCATTGCAATAAACTTTGGGGAATCCAAGGCTATTTCTTGTCACATATCAGGAACTGTGCTTGCAATTTTCAGGGCTGAGTGCTTCCATCCTTTTACCCCAAACTACCACATTCTATGTTATTCCAAAGCAAAACTGGCACAGTTGATCAAGGACACCACATTTCTTTTAATATTTGTGGCCAAAGTATATATTTGGCTAAGGCAGAGCAAAATGTACTTCATTTTCTTAGGGAACTCTCAAATTTTTCAAAAGTTGTTAGAATGATCCCCTGTATTAGTGGAGAACATTTATGTAACTGCATACCTTGTTCTTAATTTACTTGCTACAGCTTTGAAAAAATTTGTGGTGTGTAATTTTGTTTATTTTTATTCCCATCATTATTGGTCTTCCAAACGTGGATCTACTACCTATAAAGTTTACCAAAGTTTTGTGTAGAAACTGCTTGTAGAGCCCAAAGAATAGGCCAAAGTTTCCCTCTACATTTTCACTGCCAAAAAAAAAAAAAAGGAACAAGGGAGTAGAAGGTATAGATTATTCTTGACAGAGAAAAATATTGTTCAGCCATGACAAAGTCAGTGTGGGCTGAGTCTTCTGTTTTATCACCATGGCACATGCCATGACCACTAGCTCAATGGTTATAAAATACACAAATTAACTTTTAAAAGGACCTCCTTTCTCATGTTTCATATCCTCCATCTACTTTTGCATCAGTATTATATTACCACTAGCCTAAAACGATTAATCCCAGCCCACCTCCCATTTACCTTTATTATTTATTTACTATTATCATTTAATATGCTATTTTCTCTCTGTCTTTTTTTATTAATTTGAACTTTGAAAAAGATGTTAAATATTACTGAGCTGTGTGGCTAGGAACAGTGGCTAGGATGTACAGTACACAGAACAACCATTCTTCTAGTTCACGCTGCACATAAACCATGTGACTTAGAGCTGTGTTAAAAAAAAAAAAGGCAGACATAGCCTCTCAGACATCTCCTTAAAACCTAACAATTGGGGTTGTTGAAACTATTTGTTGCTATTTTATCATCTTTTGACAAGCTTACAAAAAGTCTGCAGAAAAAGTAAATATTTTACTTTTCCACTGTAGAATTCTTGGGAGAAAGTTTTATATTTTGCTATCTCATATTAAAAAAGAAAAAGAAATGACATTGCACTTGTTTTAGAATTTGGATTTAAGAAACAGAAACACACACACAAATCCAGGAAAAAAGTTTGGAAAGGCTCTTATCTTAATACCAGAATGTCTGATGTATCTGGAATCCTGAACTACTGGGATGATGAGTGCTTTAGATGACATTGAAGAGAGTTGCCTTTCAATGTGTTCATACATAATGGAGAGGCTTCAATGTTAAAGCCATAAAGGTATCTACATACATTTCATAGTCTGTAAACAGAAATCCGCCCCAAAATATTTGATGTTTTCTTTAAAAGATTAAAATGTACAAAATACATTTTTTATATTTTAACGATTATTTATCTCCATTTTATTCTAATGCTTTTGAATGTTTGAATGTTTAAAACTTAACAAATTGCACTTAAATAGCAAAAGCCAACTAAAATTATGACGCTGAGGTATCAGAAGGCACAAGGTGGGGTGGGGCGGTGATTAAACCTATTTAATATATTTATATATCTACATATATATCTTAAATGAATCAGCTCATTGTTATTGTTCTGAATCTATGAGGGCTTCAAAATCGGTTCCGAGTAATATGCTTTTCTAGATTTCCAAACTTTTAGTTTCCTAGTCAATTAATATTCACTCATTTGAGTGATTAATTTTAATTGCATAGGCTAAAATTGATTTTGCTTGGGCAAATCAACATGAAATTTTCTTGAGAGCCACAAAATAAAATAAAATAATAAAAAGAAAAAATTTCTCTATATTCAGTTGCTTGGAAATATCTGGGAACGCGCGCGCACCGCTCAGTCGGAAAAGAAAAGCCTGTAAGTGGCGAGGCAGCCAGGGAAGGGTAGGCAAGCTCCAGAAATGCAGCCGGCTCCTAGGCGCACTCGCCAGCCTGGGCCCTCGGCGGAAAGGGTGCAACGCCTTCCTGGACTCGCCCAACTCCAAGAAAGTTACCTCGGGCTGTACTATGTAAAGTCGTGCAAGTGAATTCTAAGACAACAGTGTGGCCAGTCACCCACTTCTGTCTCTGTCCTATGCAGTGACCCTATAACCCTCCAGTGTGCGGTTGAGAAGGGGGAAGCGAGAAGGGAAAGGGAGAGAGAGGGAGGGAGGGAAGAAGAGACAACAGGAAAACGGCCAATTCCCCCGCAAAATACCCTTAAGCCAAAGCAGCTGTCGAAACCGCCGCCGAGGCAGCAGCGATTTTCTACTTGGGCTTCCCTCCCACCCGGCCCCCGCCAAGCAGGTTTTCCAAGGCCGTTGCCTCCTCTCCTTAAAGTATCACTGGGAGAAAGCCCGGAATCCAAGAGGGATCTCCCAACTGGAAGATTTTTAATGCAAAGTTAAGAGCTTGGAGGGTTGCTTGGCTTCCGCATCGACGCCACAAAGTAAGGTTTTTAAGCTCGATCTAGGTAGCTCCCCAGCGATCCACCCGGAGATGTGCGAGGTGGTTGTACGTCCCCCCTTCTCTCTGCATTTCACCAGCACGGCGTCCGCAGCACCTTCCGCGCAGCGGCACACAAACCCAGGCACCCCCCCCCCAATAAAAGACCCCCAAACTTACCCTTGGTAAAGTAAATCCACAGAGGGGGCCCCCTCATCTTCCCCCTGTCCCCTTCCAATTTATTCAAGGAGGCAGTTTCTACACTTCGCCGTCAAATTCAAGCTGAATTGGTCAAAGTATACCACACCAATACTAGAGGCTTTTTTTTTTTGAATCTCGAGCACCCAGTAATTCTTGTTTCAGAATTCAAGATGTTTCCTTTATTTATTTTTTTCTTCTTTTCAGCCGCAACCCCAGTTTTGCACCCCCCCCACCTTTTTTTTATTCACCCACGGACACTTCCAAAACGTGTCGATTGATCCTTTCTTCTCCCCAGATGCAAGCACAATCCAGAATCTTCGGGACCCAAAGCCACCTCCGTGTAAATCCGACCGTCAGGCAAGAAATACAAATGATCAAACAATGTTACTTCTTTCAGCTGCAACCAGATAATCCTACTAATCCAATAGATTTATCTCGATTGGAAATTGACCTCAAAAATGTATCTCCAGAGCTGATGTCCAGTGGAGCGATTTCATAGCCCTGTTCCGGCGACCAAAAGAACTGTGGTTTCTTTCTTTCTTCTTTTTAAAAAATCTTTTTAGATTCTGGGTGCACTGCTCGCGAAAAATGCCGAGGACCCTGGTTTTCCCCTATTATAGGTTTCTACTTCAAATCGGTGCAGGATGAAAAATGGTACAAAGATACCCCTAGTGGCTCAAGGTGATATTGCAGGGATCTCACTTTTTTTTTTTTAATCCCCTCTCGTCACCTTTTTTTTTTTCCTCTCTCCCCCTGTAGATAACTGGCTGCAATAGTAGTTAAACAAGAAAGCTGAACGGAGATTAACATGAATAGCATATGACTACTTGAAAAAAATCGTCTGATCTTTCTTCTTTGTTTTACACTAAAGACTGAATCGTCTATGCTTCTGTCTACCCAGTATTCCATCTTTGTCAGCAGTATTTTCCCCAATGGCATTTAGTAGCTAAAATGCCAGTTTGGGGCAGCTAATGATTTCAAAGCAAATGTATTCGTTTCTTGAATAATTATAGATACCAAAAGAAGCCTCAATCTTCCTGAAATATGTTGCTCTTAGAAAACCTCTAACTTTTTGTTTCTTTTAAAGGAATATGATTATGGATACATATTTTTTAGACAACCTTTCTTCATATTTTGGAGGTTTGATCTTCATTCAGCAGAGTAGATGAAGGCTGCTGTGAGACTGCGGTCAAAGAGCAAAAACAAAGGGTGGTTATCTAGGCTTCAATGTTGCCTCCCTGAATCCTTTGCGGTTTAATGACCTCAATATTACTACTAGGATTTTTGACAGGTTCTAAAGGAAAAGAACCAATACAATGAATTTCCGGGCTCTTCTTTGGTAAGCAATACTTCACAAACCTTACTGTGCCTACCGATAATCCAGGAATTTCTTATAAGTGAGGATTCTGATTCAGTAGAACAGGGAAGGGATGAGATTTCACATTTCTAAAAAGCCCTCTGACCAGACTCTAGCAAACTTGGGAAGCTGGATTCCCTTTCATGCCAGTGGGTGCAGCAACTGCAAGCACCCCATGATCTCCGTTTTAAACTGTCTAAATAATTAAGCCTTCTTAGTGTATCAGCTGTTAGTCAAATGAGACCTTACTTCTACCACTGTATTTTTATTAACTGGCTATGTGACTTTGAGCAGTCACTTTTTTGGCCCATGGTTAGTTTATCCATTAAATTAAAGAGTAAACCCAAATAAACAAACAAATACACCTGTTTCTAGATGGGAGACTCGATACTGCAATCTATAAAATAAATGTAATTATTATTAAATTACAGTTCTTCATGGAACTGCAAAGTTAATTCTAAAATGTATTTGCAAAAGCAAAGGGTCATAACTTGTCAATACAATTCTGAAGAACAAGCTTTGGGGTATTTCCGTATGAAATATTAAGGCTTAATATAAAACAACAATAATTGAGGCAATGTAGCTTGGGTTCAAGGACAGAAACTAGTCCAATGGAGTAGAATAGAAGGATCAGATATATATCCCTGAATTTACAGGAACTTGATAAGTAACAGGCCAGATTAGAGAATAATGAATTATTCAGACAATAGATTAGGCATATGAAAATATTGTAATACTAGCTCTCAGCTTCTACCCTAAGTATGTATTTCAGATTGACAAAGATGCAGAGCAAAACTCAAAAACTTTGAGAAGGAACTAGCATTATGATTTTGTATAGAAGGTTAAAGAAAGGTTTATTAAACATTAAAACATAACAACAGAAGTCCATAAAGGAAAAATGTTGTATTTGATATATTAAAATTAAAATTTTATATACATCAAAAAAGTCAAGGAATAGATTGAGAGAAAATATTTGCTATGCATATAACCAGAGAAGGATTAGTATCCAAGTACATAAAGATCTCTTATAAATCTATAAAGACTAAAAATAGGAAAAAATTAATCAAGAGGATGAATAGTCAGTTGATGGAAGAGGGTTCTCAATATCCAATAAACATCTGAAAAAAGTACTCAATTTCCCCAGCTAATAGAGAAATGCATGTTAAAATGATATTTTATAGGTATATATAATACCATTTCATAGCCATAAATTGACAGAAATTTGTAAGTCCAGCAACACAAAATATTGACAAGGATGTGGAGAAACCATGGAAAGTATATAATACTTCAGAGAGCAGTTAACTGATAGTTGAAGATTCTCACATCCTAAAATCCAGTCTCTCTACCCCTGTGTACTTCTCTTCACATGTACAGAAAATACGCACTGCTGAATTACTTGAAAGAGAAAAAAAAAGAAATAATCTAAATACCTTTGGATGAAATAGGGGACAAGAAATTTATAGAATATTCACACACTGCAATATTAGACACAATAAAAAAAAATGAATGCCCTCCTAGCTACTGGAGTTAGCATGGATGAATCTCAAAAATGCAATGTGAAGCAGCAACAGAGGCAGGTTGCAGAAAGATATTTGTGGGATGATACCATTTATATATTAAGTTAAAATACGCAAAATAATTATTTTATTTTTGAATATATGCATATGTAGCAAAAGTACAGAAACATGTGTGATAATGATAAACATGAAATTCAGAGTAGAGGTTATCTCTGGTAACCACGGAGGTTAATGAAATTGGGAAAGCATCACAGAGTGCTTCAGGCACATTGTCAGTGCTCTGTTTCTCAGGCTGAATCTTGCGTACACAGGTGTTTATAATATTACATATAAATTGTATGCCTAAACTATTTCATTAAAATGAAATATTTAAACTAGATGATTTCTATGAACCCTGTATAGTATTAGAAATAATTCTAACTAGAATAAGCATATGTAGAAGTGAAAAATAAATATTATGGGAGTTAGGGCTTTCATAATGTGCTTTCTACACAGAGATTTTTGTCATACCTGTGACAATTTCCAGCTAGCAAGCAGAAATCACCACCTAAATGAGAAAAATGTGATTGAAATAAAGGAAAAAATATAACCCTCAACTAGTTCTTTCTTGTATTTTCCTCTGATCTCACACTGTAGTAACAGGGCCTCTGAAATTGTGAAACATGCAATCAATCAATCACCTTCACTTCTGATCAGTTAACTGGAAACCACCAAAACCAAAGTAGCCCTAAAGCCAAACTACAACTCAAAAGATAATTCTTCCCGAATATTTGAAATATATATGTGAATTCAAATAGGGAGGCTTTGTTGATATGAAATATGAAAACTAGAATTCTCATTTCAAAGTCAATAGAAAATATTTTTCATAATTCATTCAAAACAGAAGACGATACCCAATATTAGAAAGGAATTTTGTTGGAGCCCAATCATAGCAGTGAGTTAGATAAGCAATTATTACCACTCAGCTCACTTTGAACCCAGGAAAGATGCCTGGACAAATCATCAAACAATCCATTTTCAACCAACCAGAAGAGCATTCCTGGGCAGTAACCAAAGTAGGGTGGTGATGAAGAAACAGTGAAAAGGCAATGTAATTTCCTTCCATAACAGAACAGACAAGGGGGACGGAGTGAATGTAACATTTCTGAAATTTGGAGAAGCTGACATATCTTTTCAGCAACCACTTATTGAATACCTCCTGCATACTGGCACAGTACAAAACATTTCACAAGAGACTTAACTTTAAAACAAACAACCATCACAAATCCTTGCTTTGTTCTTGATAATTGGCTTGTTGATTGTAAATGATTACTAGTTATTTTGAATTAATACCTCACCATCCATACTAAAGATAAGCTATTAGATATTAATATAGACTGAAGGTTTCATTTTCAGTATGTTTAAGTACAAACTGGTTGGACAGGGTAAAGTAGCCAAAGAAGGAAGAGTAAAAAATGTAGGAGGATGAGAAAGGGTAGAGGAAAGGAAGGAGATGGTTGAGCATAGAACTGAATCAAATTCATTTCTCTCCCTGGTGATTTATTTTAGGATAGGAACAGACATAATCTTTGTATCCCTCAAAGTACAAATGATTGCCGAATGAATGACTTAATAGATCGAAGATTGAAAACTAGTTGATACAAGAGGAAAACAAATTTTATTCTCCATATTGGACAGGCTTGGTAATCTCTCTTCAGAGAATGAAATTTAATAAAGATAGGAAGTAAAAAGTGACTAACAGTAATGGAAAATGAAAAGGACATGATTGGCAAACTTGAGTGCCAACTAGAATACAGGATTCCAATTAGATTACCTGTGGTAGGATTACATAGCTTATTTTGGTTTCTAGAAACAAATAAAAAATGATTAATACAAAATGAATCATGTAAAGAAATACATGGTTCAACTGAAAATAGATGAAAAAGTACTTAATTGTTGCTTTTAATACAAGAAGAGTCATTATGATAAGAGGTCTGTGATTTTTTTTGTATAATTGATATAAAAGCACATCTTTTATGACCAGGTCAAACCAACTAAGTTTTGCCTAGTAGTAAACATTTTAGAATGTTATGAAAGATTAGTGTTTTATGTCTGAAAAAAATAAACAACTTATAAAATATTGTAAAACAGATTTCTAAAGTAAGTCTTGGGAAAAAAATATATTCCTCTATCATCCAAAGAACTCCCCTGATATAACCTCACTTTAAATGTTCAAGACTTGAATCTAAATAAATGGAAATTGGGAATTATGGAAGGCATTAAAATAAAAAGTACTGCAACATTATAGGCCTGACAACTGCAGAGGTGGTTGTTTATGAAGAGGTTCTTTCTGAAGGGAAGAATCTGCTCAGACAATCCTGCTTAATTAGAAAAGACTACTTAAAACATTTGACATACTGAATATTTCAGGTATGTGTTGGAAGAACACACCTGTTTGAATGATAAGTGCCAGTTGCATCTTTATATTTCATGGTTCGAAGACTTGTAATGGAAACCAAGGAAACAATGATCAAGACTAGGTGTTTTAGGATGACACTGTCACAGAGAGAAAGGGGGCCACTTCATCAAGACTGGTTTGAGATACTGAAACATATTTTCACGATTACAGGGCTCATGTCAGAAATAAGCTCAGATTTCCAAAACAAATCATTTTGAACTTCCAAATACTGGTACCATTGTGCTAATAATTAAAAATAGGTTTTCTTTCTTTTTGAAGGAGCTCTTTCTTTTATCTCTGTAATTTGTCCTTTAGCTGGTATAATTTTTCTTTGAAAATACATTAATTTTCAACTTCAAAAATGTTAGTTGTTAATATTATATTAGCCTAATGTTATTTTGCAGAATATTTTATTTATTTTAAAATGAAGATTTTTATATATTTGTGACACTGAATAGTATTTGTACTGACCCTCTAATAACCTAACAGATTCTCTTGATATTTTAGCTGCTTTTGACTCCATCATACCGTGATTGACTTTAAGCCTTGCAATGTAGTCAAAATGAGTTAAATTATATTAAATGGTCTTAAGAATTCCTTTTGTACTGAGTAAATACAACCAAATTCTCATCCTATTTGACATAGTCTATTAAAGTATATTGTACAGGATTAGTTTATTTGACTCTATATTTTCAGTATCAGCAAAATCTACTGTAAAATTTGACCTAATTATGGAAAAGTCATATGAAAAATCAATGTTCTATAGCTCAATGTGGAAAATGAAACTTTTAGTTACATCCCAAAGGCACTGCCATCTCATTGACTTCATAGACACGGGTTGTGTACTCTTTTTCTCTGGATAGGATTATGCTAATTACACAATTAAAAGTAAACACTAGCCTTGATTATCATTATTGTTCATTTAGTGATTTAATGAGCATCACTTACCTGTCCCAAAATATTTAGTTCCATAATTTCCTAAAACATTAAATAAAGGAGACTTTTAAATGACATCTCCAAGAGAATGTTTCTGTGTGTGTGTATGCATGAGCATGCATGTGTACATCTTTCTCCCTCTCTCTCCTTCTGTCTCTGTCTCTCTCTCAGGATCTCTGAACACGTAAATCTCTCTCAGTTATTTTTTGATTATTTAAATCAAACTGGGAATTACATCACAAATGTTTCAAAAAGATGAATTTTCCTAAAGTCACTTGTATTTGGTTTTAGAGCTCTCTTTTTTACTATATATGAATAAAATTATTTCTGATAATCTGGAAACAATAGAATGATGTTAATAAATATAATGATAAAGCCATATTAAACTCAAAGCATAAGAAGCTGTTCAACCTTCCAACCAATCATTTTAAAAATCATGACCCTCAGACAAAGCACTGTGGCTTTTTCTCTAAACACTTCCCAAATTACACTAGAGATAAAAAAAAAACTAATAAATGGTGTATTGTTACAAAAACAAAACAAAAAAACCTTGATCCTTCATCTCTAGATAGTACTAGAAGTGAGGGAAGAAGAGGAAGATGGACACTGGTAGTTTTTAAAAACTAGTTGCTGAAGTAGGTTATGCAGAGAAGTTAATGTCAAAAAAATTCAAAGCAAGACTTGTTATAAGTTACAAAGTAGACAGATTACCAGGATAGATTGTTTACATGTATTCATAGGAAGTTCACCTATTATATGAGGGAATGAGAGCATAAATTTTGGCTATCTGTAATACTTTAAGCAGTTCACAATTCACATCCTCATATTCACAAGTTGATAAAGGATACAGGAAATATCTTATAGCTGAAATTACTTTTACCAGGACTCAAACTAATCATTAAAACAAGCCGAGTATATTTGAAGTGTGGGCCAAAGAACTGCAGTTTTATAGTCCTTGTATAGATTCCAAAGATCTCCTTTTGCCTAATATAAAAAACCTAAGAAGGAAAATGACTAAAGCAACTAAGGTTACACTGAGGTCAGTAACAGTGCGAGATGAGGTGTGATTACACAATGCCACTTCATACTTGTGTTTATATTTGGTAGTTGGTGTGTCTGATATTCTTAAAGTATTTGATCACAACCAACTTTTAAAAATTGTAATTAACAAACCAAGAAAGCACAACATTGTATATATTTAATACAGTAAGCAGAATAACAGCCCTCCCATCATGTCCACATCCTAATTCCTGGAATCTGTGAATGGTACATGACAAAAGGAACTTTGCAGATA
>JAVSCE010017470.1:0-26486 GCA_032199065.1 Smutsia gigantea
ATGGACACTTAGGTTGCTTCCATATCTTGGCTATTGTAAAAAGTGCTGCAATAATCATAGGGGTGCATATGTCTTTTTGAATCTGAGAAGTTGTATTCTTTGCGTAAATTCCAAGGAGAGACCTACCCGGGTCAAATGGTATTTGTATTTTTAGTTTTTTAAGGAACCTGATATTGCTTTCCACAGTGGTTGAACTAGCGGACATTTCCACAAGCAGTGTAAGAGGTTTCCCATTTCTCCACATCCTAGCCAGTATGAGTTGTTCTCAGTGTTTTGGATGCTGGCGATCCTTACTGGTGTGAGGTGATATCTCATTGTGGTTTTAATGTGCACTTCTCTGATGATTAGTGATGTGGAGCATCTTTTCATGTGTCCATTGGCCATCTGAATTTCTTCTTTGGAGAACTGTCTCTTCATATCCTCTGCCCATTTATTAAGCGGATTATTTGCTTTTGGGTGTTGAGGCATATAAGTTCTTTATATATTTTGGATGTTAACCCCTTGTCAGATATGTCATTTACAAATATATTCTCCCATACTGTAGGATGCCTTTTTGTTCTGTTGATGATGTCCTTTGCCATACAGAAACTTTTTAGTTTGAAGTAGTCCCATGAGTTCATTTTTGCTTTTGTTTCCCTTGCTCAAGGAGATGCATTCAGGAAGAAGCTGCTCATGCTTATATTCAGGAGATTTTTGCCTATGTTGTCTTCTACGAGTTTTATGGTTTCATGACTTACATTCAGGTCCCTGATCCATTTCGAGTTTACTTTTGTGTATGAGGTTAAACAATAATCCAGTTTCATTCTCTTGCATGTAGCTGTCCAGTTTTGCCAACACCAGCTGTTGAAGAGGCTGTCATTTCCCCATTGTATGTCCATGGCTCCTTTATCATATGTTAATTGACAATGTATGGTTGGGTTTATATCAGGTCTCTCTAGTCTGTTCCATTGGTCTATGGGTGTGTTCTTGTGCCAGTACCAAATTGTCTTGAGTACTGTGGCTTTGCAGTAGAGCCTGAAACTGGGGAGCATAATCTCCCCAGCTTTATTCTTCCTTCTCAGGATTCCTTTGGCTATTCAGGGTCTTTTGTGGTTCCATATGAATTTTAGAACGATTTGCTCTAGTTCGTTGAAAAATGCTGTTGGTATTTTGATAGGAATTGCATTAAATCTGTAGATTGCTTTAGGCAGGGTGGCCATTTTGACAATATTCTTCTTATCCATGAGCACGGGATGTGTTTTCATTTATTGGCATCTTTAATTTCTCTCATGAGTGTCTTGTAGTTTTCAGAGTATAGGTCTTTCACTTCCTTGGTTAGGTTTATTTCTAGGTATTTTATTCTTTTTGATGCAACTGTGAATGGAATTGTTTTCCTGATTTCTCTCTCTGCTAGTTCATTGTTAGTATATAGGAATGCCACAGATTTCTGCGTATTAATTTTGTATCCCACAACTTTGCTGAATTCAGATATTAGATCTGGTAGTTTTGGAGTGGATTCTTTAGGGTTTTTCATGTACAATATCATGTCATCTGCAAACAGGGACAGTTTAACTTCTTCCTTGCCAATCTGGATGGCTTTTATTTGCTTGTGTTTTGTGTACCTCCAGTACTATGTTGAATAAACATGGGGAGTGTGGGCATCCTTGTCTTGTTCCCAATCTTAAAGGAAAAGCTTTCAGCTCCTTGCTGTTAAGTATAATCTTGGCTGTGGGTTTGTCATATATGGCCTTTATTATGTTGAGGTACTTGCCCTGTATACCCATTTTGTTGAGAGTTTTTATGATGAATGGATGTTGGACTTTGTCGAATGATTTTTCATCTCTGGAGATGATGATGTAGTTTTTGTCCTTCTTTTTGTTGATGTGGTGGATGATGTTGATGGATTTTCGAATGTTATACCATCCTTGCATCCCTGTAATAAATCCTACTTCATCATGATGGATCATCTTTTTGATGTATTTTTGAATCCGGTTTGCTAATATTTTGTTGAGTATTTTTGCATCTATGTTCATCAGAGATATTGGTCTGTATTTTCTCTTTTTTTGTGGTGTCTTTGCCTTGTTTTGTTATTAGAGTGATGCTGGCCTCATAGGATGAGTTTGGAAGTAGTCCCTCTTCTTGTACTCTTTGGAAAACTTTAAGGAGGATGGGTATTAGGTCTTCACTAAATGTTTGATAAAATTTAGTGGTGAAGCCATCTGTTCCAGGTCTTTTGTTCTTAGGTTTTTTTTTTTTTTTTGATTACCAGTTCAATTTCTTTGCTGGTAATTAGTCTGTTCAGATTTTCTGTTTCTTTCTGGATCAGCCTTGGAAGGTTGTATTTTTCTAGAAAGTTGTCCATTTCTTCTAGGTTATCCAGTGTGTTGGCATATAGCTTTTCATAGTATTCTCCAATAATATTTTGTATTTCTGATGTGTTTGTAGTGATTTTTCCTTTCTCATTTCTGATTCTGTTCATGTGAGTAGACTCTCTTTTTTTCTTGATAAGTCTAGCAAGGGGTTTATCTATATTGTTTATTTTCTCAGAGAAACTGCTCCTGCTTTCATTGATTCTTTCCGTTGTTTTATTCTTCTCGATTCTATTAATTTATGCTCTAATGTTTATTATATCCCTCCATCTACTGACTTTGGGCCTCATTTGTTCTTTTTTTCCTAGTTTCATTAATTGTGCATTTAGACTACTCATATAGGATTGTTCTTCTTTCCTGAGGTAGGCCTGTATTTCAATATACTTTCCTGTAAGCACCGCCTTCACTGCATCCCACAGTTTTTGTGGTGTTGTATTATTGTCATTTGTCTCTATATATTGCTTGATCTCTGTTTTTATATGGTCATTGACCCATTCGTTATTTAGGAGCATGTTTTGAAACCTCAATTTGTTTGTGGGAATTTTCATTTTCTTTGAGTAATTTATTTCTAGTTTCATACCTTTGTGGTCTGAGAAACTGGTTGGTGCAATTTCAATTTTTTGAATTTACCAAGGCTCTTTTTGTGGCCTAATATATGATCTATTCTTGAAAATGTTCCATGTGCACTTCAAAGGAATGTGTATTCTGCTCCTTTTGGGTGTAGAGTTCTGTAGATGTCCGTTAGGTCCATCTGTCCTATTGTGTTGTTCAGTGCCTCTGTCTCCTTACTTATTTTTTGCCCGATTGATCTGTCCTCAGAGTGCGTGGAGTCTTGAAGTCTCCTAGAATGAATACATTGCATTCTATTTCTCCTTTCAATTCTGTTAGTATTTGTTTCACATATGTAGGTGCTCCTGTGTGGGCGCATAGATATTTATAATGGTTATAGCTTCTTGTTGGATGGACCCTTTTATCATTATGTATGTAATGTCCTTCTTTGTCTCTTGTTACTTTCTTTGTTTTGAAGTCTATTTTGTCTGATACATGTACTGCAACTCCTGCTTTCTTGTCCCTATTAGTTGCATGAAATATCTTTTCCCATCCCTTCACTTTTAGTCTGTGTATGTCTTTGGGTTTAAAGTGAGTCTCTTGTAGGCATGATATAGATGGGTCTTCTTTGTTATCCATTCGGTGACTCTATGTCTTTTGATTGGTGCATTCAGTCCATTTACATTTAGGGTGATTATGGATATGTATGTACTTATTGCCATTGCCGGCTTTAGATTCGTGGTTACCAAAGGTTCAAGGTTAAGTTCCTTACTATCTAAGAGTCTAACTTAACTCACTTAATGTGCTATTACAAACACAATCTGAAGGTTCTTTGTTTTGTCTTCCTTCTTTTTGTTCCTCCTCCATTCTTTATATATTAGGTATCATATTCTATATTCTTTGTCTATCCCTTGATTGATTTTGTGGATAGTTAATTTATTTCTGCATTTGCTTAGTAATTGGCTGTTCTGCTTTCTTTACTGTGGTTTTTTACTTCTGGGACAGCTATTAAACATTAGGAACACTTCCATCTATAGCAGTCCCTCCAAGATACACTGTAGAGATGGTGTGTGGGAGGTAAATTCTCTCAGCTTTTGCTTATCGGGAAATTGTTTAGTCCCTCCTTTTAATTTAAATGATAATCTTGCCAGATAAAGTATTCTTGGTTCAAGGCCCTTCTGCTTCATTGCATTAAATACATCATGCCACTCCCTTCTGGCCTGTAAGGTTTGTTGAAAAGTCTGATGGGCTTTCCTTTGTATGTGATCTTATTTCTGTCTCTGGCTGCTTTTAATAGTCTGTCCTTATCCTTGATCTTTACCATTTAATTACTATATGTCTTGGGGTTGTCTTCCTTGGGTCCCTTGTATTGAGAGATCTGTGCACCTTCATGGCCTGACAGACTACCTCCTTCCCCAGATTGGGGAAGTTTTCAGCAATTACCTGCTGAAGGACACTTTCTATCCTTTTTCTCTCTTCTTCTTCTTCTTGTACCCCTATAATGTGAATATTATTCCATTTGCATTGGTCACACAGTTCTCTTCATATTCTTTCATTTGTAGTGATCTGTTTTTCTCTCTGTGCATCAGCTTCTTTGTATTCATCTTCTCTAGTTTCTATTTCATTTATCATTTCCTCCACCATATCCAGTCTGCGTTTAATTCCCTCCATTGTGCTCTTTGGTGATTGGATCTCCTACCAGAAATAATTCCTGAGTTCTTGAATGTCTTTCTTTATCTCCATGAGCATGTTAATGATTTTTATTTTGAATTCCCTTTCAGGTAGAGTCATGAGGTTGATGTCATTTAAATCTTTCTCAAGTGTTGTATTAATAATTTTACCCTGAACCAGGTTCCTTTGGCATTTCATATTTGTATATGGTGCCCTCTAGTGCCCAGAAGCTCTACTCCCTGGAGCTGCTCCACCCCTGAAGCAATGTTGGGGGTCACAGGATGTGGTATTGGTGCCTGGGGGGAAGAAGGAGCTGTTTTCTGATTCCTGGCTGCTATGTCTGTCTCCACTTCCTGAACCAGTGGGCCAAGCACACCCGTATAAACCTCTATGCTTTGTGTTTGTAGTTGCTGTAGACAGATCTTCCCTCTGGCTGGCCTAACACCAGGGTAGGGTTTGCCGGTTTGCAAGCCAGGTCGGGCTGGCTGGGCGAAATGTGCAGTAGGCTGCATATCACAGAGGGGGTCCTTGGAGCTGTGTAGGCAGCCAGGGAGCTGGAGCACCTGAAGATCATCTAAGGAGGAACATTAATTTTTCTTCCTTAAATATGTGAGTCTACATGGCAAAGCTCCCAACCTGCTGGGCATAGTGCACCTGAACAATTGTGTCTACCTGTCCTCTCTCCTGAGCAGTAAACTCTATGCAATCCTTGCCCTTTCAGCAGCCCTCTTGCTAAGGGCTTCCTTGTTAGGGAGACTCTCAGACTGCCTGCCTTTCTTTTGTCCCAGAGCAACTGGATATGGGTCCCTGCTTTCCACAGTGGCTGGAATCTCAGTCTCTCCAGGAATTTTGCCTGTCTTAGCTTTCCAACCCCGTAATCATGAGAGTATCATGGAAGCACCATGAAGTGTAGGTTTGTGCTCCCAGAGCCTATCTCCAGAATTATGTATTCAGCAGTCCCAGGCCTCCACTCCCTCCCTGCTCCATTTCTCTTCATACTCCCGGTGAGCTTTGGTGGGAGAAGGGCTTGGTCCCGCCATGCCACATCTTTAGTATTTTATCCTCTTTTGTGAAGTCTGCTCTTTTCTCCAGGTGTGTGCTGACTGGCACAGTCCTCTTTCTTGTTGCTCTTTCAGGATTAGTTGTATTAATTATATTTTCATATTATATGCAGTTTTGGAGGAGGCGTGTGTCTCACCTCTCACACCTCCATCTTTAATCCAATCCCCTCACTTCACGTGTTTTGAACCATTGTGTTTCTGTTTTCATTTTTCTTCATGTATTCGTTGATTTCCTCTTTGAATTGGTCATTTATCCATTGATTATTTAGAAGCATGTTGTTTAGCATCCATGTGTTTGTGGGCTTTTTGTTTCTATCATGTTATTGAATTCCACTTTCATTCTATTGTGATCTGAAATGATGTTTGATATGATTACAATCTTTTTTAATTTATTGAAACTGTTTATGTGTCCTGATATGTGATCTATTCTGGAGAACAATCCATGTGCACCTGAGAAAAATCTATATCCTGTTGCTTTTGGGTGGAAGATTCTGTATATATCTATTAAGTCTCTCTGGTCTAATGTGTTATCCAATGCCTCTGTCTCTTTGTTTATTTTCTGTCTGGTTGGTCTAGCCACTGATGTAAATGAGGTGTTAAAATCCCCTAACATGACTGTGTCCTTTTCTCTCCCATTAGTCTCTTAGTATTTGCTTTATATATATAAGCCCTCCTATGTTGGGTGCATAGATATTTATAATTGTTATATCTTTTGTTGGACTGATCCATTTATCATGTAATGTCCTCTTTGTTTCTTGTTACTTTCTTTGTTTTGAAATCTGTTTTGTCTGATATAAGCACTGCTACTCCTGCTTTTTTCTCCCTTGTATTTCCATGAAATATCTTTTTCCATCCCTTAACTTTCAGTCTTTTTATATCTTTAGGTCTGAAATAAGTCTCTTGTAGGCAGCATATAGATGGGTCTTGTTTCTTTATACATTGTGCCACCCTCTGTCTTTTCACTGGTGCATATATCCCATTTACATTTAAGGTAATTATTGATAGGTATGTACTTTTTGCCGTTTTATTAATTCTATTCTGTTTTTGTAGTTCCTCTCTGTTCCTTTCTTACCCTCTTATACACTTCTTTTGTGATTTGATGGTTTTATTTAGTGTTATACTTTGATTCCTTTATTAAAATTTTTGTGTAACTATTGTAGGCTGTAGGTTTGTTGTCACCATAAGGTTCATAGATTGTTTCCTAAATATATAATAGTCTATATTAAATTGATGGCCACTCGATTTCAAACACAATATGGAAGTATTGCTTTTCTATTCTTCTTTTTCCTGCACACTTTATTTATAAGATGTTATAATCTACATGTTTTGCACATCCTTTGATAAATTTTGTGTATAATGTATTCTACTACCTTTGTGTTTTGACCTACCTACTTGCTTAGCAAGTTGTTGGTCTACTGCCTTTACTCCAGGTTTATTTTCACTGATGGAAAATATTTAGACTTAAGCACATTTCCATCTACATAAGTCCCTTTAACATATCCTGTAAAGCCAGTTTAGTGGTGGTGAATTCTTTTAGTCTACATTTATCTGGGAAATTTTAAATCTGTCCTTCAGTTCTGAATGATAACCATGCTGGGTAGAGAATTCTTGGTTGCAGTTTCTTCCCTTTCAATGTATTAAATATTTCACCCCACTCCCTTCTGATCTGTAACATTTCTGCTGGGAAATCTGCTGATAGCTTTATGGAGTTTCCTTTACAAGTAACTGTCTGGGACTTCCAGGAAGATGGTGACGTGAGCAGGGCAGCAGAAATCTCCTCCCCAGACCATATATATTTATGAAAATACAACAAATACAACTATTCATAAAAGAGAGACCAGACAATACAGGAAGCACCCAGCCTGCATCTACACCTGAGAGGACTTGCCACCCCATGAAAGATACGGAGCCACATTCCGGCAGGAATCAAGTACTCCCCCACCCCAGGGCACGGGCGGGAGGAGAGGATTCAGAGCCGGGAGGGAGTGGAAGTACAGGCCCACAAAATAACCAGCCCTGGTGATCTGCGCCAGGAGCACTGACACACATCGCACAGTGTATCTGGAATAGAGAGACAGAGGGTGCAGGATTTGAGCCAGGGAACGCACCTGGGTCCTCGCAAACGGTTCCTCGGGGCAAAAGAAAACCGCGCCCATTTTTTTAGCAGTCTTAAAGAGACAGGGACCCAACGGAGGAGCAGAATCGTCCCAGGACACTCAGCCCGGCAGGCTGTGAGTCCTGGCGAATTTCAGACCCCTTGGCTGGCGATGGGGAAAAAGTAGCTGCACTGACACTTGCCACAGAGATCAGCAGCCTCCCATTCATTCCCGCCCTGGTCAGAGCTACAAAGGGCCCTGCGGAGCAGTGCGGCCGCGGCTGCAGAATAGTGGAGCAACAGCGCCAACTACAGCATCCTAACCGAATGTGGTCCAGGCGGGCGATTTTCTGTATTGTTTTTTCTCTTTCTTTTCTTTCTTTTTTTTTCTCTTTTCTTTCTCTTCTTTCTTTTTTTTTTTTTTCTTTTTTTTTTAAGTCTTAAAGAGCCCAGCTGACATACGTGGTACCTACCAGCGACCATTTCCATCGCCATGAAATGACACCAGAATATGGTACAAACAAACCTTATCCAGACCCAGACACCAGGGAGGGAGTCTGAAGGGATGGAAATGATGGAAATGCACAATCTTCCTGAAAAAGAATTCAGAATAAAAGTCATAACCATACTGATGCATCTACAGAGAAATATGCAAGAGCTGAAGGAGGAAGTGAGGGAAGTGAGGAAAGACAATGCAGAAATGAGACAAGCGATCGATGGACTATACAGCAGACTGGATGAGATGCAAGAGACTGTTAATGGAATAGAAATCATAGAACAACAATACAGAGAAGCTGAGGCAGAGAGAGATAAAAGGACCTCTAGAAATGAAAGAATATTAAGAGAACTGTGTGACCAATCCAAACAGAACAATATTCGCATTATAGGAGTACCAAAAGAAGAAGAGAGATAAAAATGGATAGAAAGAGTCTTTGAAGAAATAATTGCTGAAAACTTCCCCATGCTGGGGAAGGAAATAGTCTTACAGTTCACGGAAGCCCACAGATCTCCCAACACAAGGGACCCAAGGAAACAACACCAAGACACATAATAATTAAAACGGCAAAGATCAATGATAAAGACAGAGTATTAAAGGCAGCTAGAGAGAAAAGATCACTTACAAAGGAAAACCCATCATACTACCATCAGACTTCTCAACAGAAACCTTACAGGCCAGAAGACAATGGCATGATATATTTAACGTAATGAAACAGAAGGGCCTCGAACCAAGAATATTGTATCCAGCACGATTATGATTTAAATATGATGGAGGGATTAAACAATTTCCAGTCAAGTGAAAGCTGAGAGAGTTTTCCTCCCATAAACCACCTCGACAGGATATCTTAAATGGACTGCTCTAGAGGGAAGCACTCCTAAGGCTAAAAAGATGTCACAAGAGAAAATAATATCATAGCAAAGAAAGCAGACCATCCAAATACTAACTAAAGGCAAAGAATAAAACACCTAGTATAAAAAGAATGGAGGAGGAAGAATAAGAAGGGAGAGAAATAAAGAAACGTCAGACTGTGTTTACAATAACTTAACACAAAAGTTAAGTCAAATTGTCATATAGTAAAGAAGCAACCCTTGAACCTTTGGTAACCACGAATCTAAAGCCAGCAATGGCAATAAGTACATATCTATAACCCTAAATGTAAATGGACTAAATGCACCAATCAAAATACACATAGTAATGGAATGGATAAAAAAGCAAGACCCATCTATATGCTGCTTACAAGAGACTCACCTCAAACCCAAAGATATATACATTCTAACAGTGAAGGGACAGAAAAAGATATTTCATGCGAACAACAAGGAGAAAAAAGCAGGTGTTGCAGTACTTCTATCAGACAAAATAGACTTCAAAACGAAGAAAGTAGCAAGAGATAAAGAAGGACATTGCATAATGATAAAGGGGTCAGTCCAACAAGAGGATATAACCATTATAAATATATATGCACCCAACACAGGAGCACTGGCATATGTGAAACAAATACTAAAAGAATTAAAGGAGGAAATAGAAAGCAATGCATTCATTTTAGGAGACTTCAACACACCACTCACTCCAAAGGACAGATCAACCAGACAGAAAATAAGCAAAGACACAGAGGCACTGAACAACACACTAGAACAGATGGACCTAACAGACATCTACAGAACTCTGCACCCAAAAGCAACAGGATACACATTCTTCTCAAGTGCACATGTAACATTTTCCAGAATAGACCACATACTAGGCCACAAAAAGAACCTCAGTAATTTCAAAAATATTGAAATTCTACCGACCAACTTCCCAGATCACAAAGGTATCAAACTATAGATAAATATTAGAAAGAGAAGGAAAAGGCTCACAAATATATGGAGACTTAACAACATTCTCCTAATTAATCAATGGGTTAATGACAAAATTCAAAAGGGATATCAAAGAATATATGGATACAAATGACAACAACAACAGAAAGCCACAACTTCTGTGGGACGCAGCAAAGGCAGTTCTAAGAGGAAAGTACACTGCAATCCAGGCCTATTTAAAGAAGGAAGAACATTCCCAAATGAATAGTCAAAAGACACAATTACTGAAATTGGAAAAAGAAGAACAAATGAGGCCCAAAGTCACCATAAGGAAGGAAATAATAAAGATCAGAGAAGAAATAAATAGAATTGAGAAGAATAAAACAACAGAAAAAATCAATGAAACCAAGAGCTGGTTCTTTGAAATAAGAAACAAAATATATAAACCCATAGCCAGACTCATTAAGAGAAAAAGAGAATCTACACACATAAACAGAATCAAAAATGAGAAAGGAAAAATAATGATGGACCCCACAGAAATACAAACAATTGTAAGAGAATATTATGAGAATCTATATGCTAACTAGCTGGAAAACCTAGAAGAAATGGGAAACTTCTTAGAAAAAGACAACCTTCGAACACTGACCAAACAACAAACAGAAAAACTAAAGAGACCAAATACCAGAAAAGAGATTGAATCAGTAATCAAAAAACTACTGAAGAACAAGACCCCCGGACCAGATGGATTCACCTCTGAATTCTACCAGACATATAGAGAAGAAATAACACCCATTCTCCTTAAAATTTTCCAAAAGATAGAAGAGGAGATAATACTTCCAAACTCATTCTATGAAACCAGCATCACTCTAATACAAAAACCTGGCAAAAACCTCACCAAAAAAGAAAATTACAGACCAATATCCCTGATGAACGTAGATGCAAAAATCCTCAACAAAATATTAGTAAACAGAATTCAAAAATACATCAAGAGGATCATACACCATGATCAATTGGGATTCATCCCAGGGATGCAAGGATGTTACAATATTCGAAAATCCATCAACATCATCCACCACCTTAAGAAAAAGAACAAAAACAGCATGATCATCCCCATAGATGCAGAAAAAGCATCTTACAAAATTCAGCATCCATTCATGATTAAAACTCTCAACAAAAAGGGTATAGAGGGCAAGTACCTCAACATCGTAAAGGCCCAATATGACAAACCCTCAGCTAACATACTTAAACTGCGAGAAGCTGAAAGCTTTTCATCTAAGATTGGGAACAAGACTGGGATGCCCTCTCTCTCCACTGTTATTCGATATAGTACTGGACGTTCTAGCCACGGCAATCAGGCAAAACAAAGAAATACAAGGCATCCAGATTGGTAAACAGAACACAAATTGTCACTATTTACAAATTACATGATATTGTACATAAAAAACCCTAAAGACTCCACTCCAAAAGTACTAGAACTAATATCTGAATTCAGCAAAGTTGCAGGATACAAAATTAACACACAGAAATCTGTTGCTTTCCTATACACTAACGATGAACTAAAAGAAAGAGAAATCAGAAAAACAATTCCATTCACAATTGCATCAAAAAGAATAAAATACGTAGGATTAAACCTAATGAAGGAAGCGAAAGACCTATACCCTGAAAACTACAAGACACTCCTAAGAGAAATTAAAGAGGACACTAACAAATGGAAATGCATCCCATGCTCCTGGCTAGGAAGAATAAATATTGTCAAAATGGCCATACTACCTAAAGCAATCTACAGATTCAATGCAATCCCTATCAAAATACCAACAGCGTTCTTCAATGAACTGGAACAAATAATTCTAAAATTCATATGGAACCACAAAAGACCCTTAATAGCCAAGGCAATCCTGAGAAGGAGGAATAAAACAGGGGAAGTTACGCTCAGTGACTTTAACCTCTACTACAAAGCCACAGTAATCAAGACAATTTGGTATTGGCAAAAAAACAGACCCACAGACCAGTGAAACAGAATAGAAAATCCAAACATTAACCCTGATATATACAGTCAATTAATATTTGATAAAGGAGTGTTGGATACACAATGGGAAGATGACAACCTCTTCAGCAGCTGGTGTTGGCAAAACTGGACAGCTACATGTAAAAGAATGAAACTGGACTACTGTCTAACCCCATACACAGAAGTAAACTAAAAATGGATCAAAGACGTGTATGTAAGTCATGTAACCATAAAACTCCTAGAAAAAAACATTGGCAAAAATCTCTTGGACATAAACATGAGCAACTTCTTCATGAACATATCTCCCTGGGCCAGGGAAACAAAAGCAAAAATGAACACGTGGGACTATATGAAGCTGAGAAGCTTCTGTACAGCCAAGAACACCATCAGTAGAACAAAAAGAGATCCTACAGTATGGGAGAATATATCCATAAATGACATATCTGATAAGGGGTTGACATCCAAAATATATAAAGAACTCATGCACCTCAACAAACAAAAAGCAAATAATCCAGTTAAGAAATGGGCAAAGGACATGAATAGACACTTCTCCAGAGAAGAAATTCAGATCGCCAACAGGCATATGAGAAGATGCTCCACATCATCATCAGAGAAATGCAGATTAAAACCACAATGAGATATCACCTCACACCCGTGAGGATGGCCAACATCCAAAACACAAACAACAACAAATGTTGGCGAGGATGTGGAGGAAAGGGAACCCTCCTACACTGCTGGTGGGAATGCAAATTAGTTCAACCATTTTGGAAAACAGTATGGAGGGTCCTCAAAAAACTCAAAATAGCAATACCATTTGACCCAGGAATTCCACTCCTAGGAATTTACCTTAAGAATGCAGCAGCCCAGTTTGAAAAAGATAGATGCACCCCTATGTTTATCACATCCCTATTTACAATAGGCAATAAATGGAAGCAACCTATGTGTCCATCTGTAGATGAATGGATAAAGAAGAAGTGGTACATATACACAATGGAATATTATTCAGCCATAAGGAGAAAACAAATCCTACCATTTGCAACAACATGGATGGAGCTAAAAGGTATTATGCTCTGTGAAATAAGCCAAGCCGAAAAAGACAACTATCAAATGATTTCACTCATATGTGGAGTATAAGAACAAAGAAACAAACTGAAGGAACAAAACAGCAGGAGACTCACAGAACCCAAGAACGGCCTAATAGTTACCGAAGGGAAAGGGACTGGGGAGGATGGGTCAGAAGGGAGGGATAAGGGGGAAGAAGGGGCATTATGATTAGCAGATATCATGTTGGGGGGGGGCATGGGGAGGGCTGCACAACTCAGAGAAGACAAGTAGTGATTCTTTAGCATCTTACTACACTGATGGACAGTGACTGTAATGGGGTTCGTGGGGGGACCTGATGAAGGGGGTAGTTTAATAACCATTATATTGCACATGTTATTGTAGATTAATGATACCAAATAAAATTATAAAAAAGAATTAACTGTCTGCCTCTCTCTTGCTTCTTTTACCATTCCCTTTATCTTTAATCTTTGCCATTTAAATTACTATGTATTGATGTTGTGTTCATTGGGTTCATCTTTTCAGGGGCTCTCTATGCTTCTGGGACGTCTATGTCTATTTTCTTCCACAGATAGCAGAAGTTTTCAGCTACTATTTCATCAATGAGACTTTATACTCTTTTGTCACTCTCTTCTAATTATGGGACTACTTTTATGCAAATATTGTCTCATTTGGAGTTGTCATTCTACTCTCAACATACTTTCATTTTTAGAAATTCATTTTCTTCTTTTTCTCACCTTGATTACTCTGCTGTTCTCTATCACATTGATTGTTTCCTCTGTTTACTTCAGCCTGCTATTCATTCCCTATATTGTAATTTTCATTCCACTTATTGTATCCTTCAACTCTGAATGGTTGTTTTTTATATGTTCTATCTCCCTTTTGAAGTCCTTGGTGATATCAATTCTTTTCCACAGATCAGTAAGCATTGTTATGACAGTTCCTTTGAAATCTTTGTCAAGGAGATTTTTAATCTCCACTTCATTTAGCCATTTTTCTGGTGTGTTATCTTGTTGTTTTGTTTGGAATATATTCCTGTGCTTCCTCATTTTGTCTAGGTTTGTGTTTCTTTGTATTGGATAGATCAGCTATGTCTCTTGGTCCTGTATATAATGCCTCTATGAAGTTGGTGTCCAGTGGTGCCCCAAAGATCAAGATTCTTTGTCCACCAGTGCTTGATTGTGTTTTGTGGTTGAGCCACTATTGCTGTTGCAGGGCTTTGGCTAGGACCCACCTTTCTGCTTGTCTGTCAGCAGTGGCTGATCCTAATAGATAGGCTTTGTCTGCCCTTTGTGTGATGTAAGGCACTTCTGCTGTGATTCACTGTGGGTGGTCCCCCTTCTGCCTCCTGGTGAGCAATGTTGGGCTGCTGCTCAGCTCAGTGTGCCTGGCAATGTGGGCACACTACTGGATTCTGTGGTTGAGCCAAAGGGGCATATCAATAGTTTAGACATATTTTTCACAGCATCTGGACAGTTGAGCTGAGGAAGGCCCAGGAGATGTGGGAACGTGTAGTCTGTCCTCTGCCTGCCAGTCAGTGAAATTGGATCTCTGCTGCTGTGACTGTGTAAGGTAGGCAGGTACACAGGGAAACTATGCCATGGGGCTGAGCCACCAGCAAGGGAGATGGAATGTTTCAGAGCTGCCTTGACCAAGCTCCTGAGCAGTTGGGCTGAGGGAGAGCTGCAAAAGCCAAGAAAGTGTCTCCATTCCCTGCCCGTGAGTCAGCAAAGTTGGACCACTCTTGGAGCCAGTGAGCCATGTGGAGTGAATATGCAGGGAAACATCTCTATGTGGTTGAGCTGCCAGTGAGGAAGATGGAGTATTTTGGAACTGGCTTCTGCAAGTGTCTGACCAGTTGTGCTGAGGGAGGACTGGGAATGTATCACCAGGCTGCCCTTTCTTTTCCAGAAAGAGCTCCCTCTGACTTTTGCCCCTTTGGCACACTTCCTGCTGCTGGTAAATATTTCAAACTCCTGTCTCTCTTTTGGGTATCAATAGAACCAACACAGTGCCTGTCCTCACAAAGTGACAGAATCCTTAGCCCCTCACATTTCTCAAACTTTCCCTGGTGTCCAGCCCCATTAATCACCAAAGCACAATGCCATGAAGACTTCTATACCTAAAGCATATCTCTAGCTCCAGTTGTGCCATATTCCTGATTGCTTATTCCCTCCCCGCTCCATTCCTATCCCTCCTGCTGTGGGTTGGGATGGGGTAATGGCTTTGGTCCTAATCAATCCGAACTCTATCCCTTTATCCTTCTCAATATTTTCCTCTATTTTTCAACAGGTGTAGATGGTCTGTTCTGCAGTATTCAGTAGTTTTATTGATAAATGGACAAACATTATTGTATAAGGGTAAATTGTACAGCATAATGGTTAGATTTACATATATTGGGAGGTGATTAAAATAGGTTCACCTAACATCCATCTTTTTACATAGATAAAAGAAAAAGAAAAAGAAAAAATGAAAAAAATTATGTTGGATGAGAACTCAGAATTTATTCTCTTTAGAACTTTTCTATATAACATATATTAGTGTTACCTATAGTCATCATGTTGTACATTTTATCCCTAGTAATTATGTTATAACTGGAAGTTTGTACCTCTTGACCACATTCCTCCAATTCACCCCCCATCACTCTGCCTCTTGTAACTGCAAGTGTAATATTTTTTCCATGAATTTTTTGGTTGTTTTTTTAATTTAATTGGACATTAAGAAGGATTTTATTTTTTTAATTTAAGTACAATTGATATGCAATCTTATATTGGATTCAATGAATACAACACACTGGTTCAGCAATTACTGACATTATTAAATCCTCACCCACACTGGTGTGGTTATTGTCCGTCAATATAGGAAGATGTTACAGAATCATTGGCTATATTTTCCATGCTGTATACCATCCATGTGACCAACTTATATTGTTATTGAGAATTTTTGTGCCCTTTATCTCCCTCACCCTCCACACATACCTATCCCAACCCCTCCATCATAGTAACCACCAGTAACTTCTCAGTGTTTACAAGTCTACTGCTATTTTGTTCATTTTGTTTTTTTTCTTTTTAGATCCCACACATAAGTGAAATCATATGGTACTTGTCTTTCTTTGCTGGCTTATTTCACATAGCATAAAACCTCCTAGGTCCATCCATGTTGTTGCAGATGGCAGGATTTCTTCCTTTTGTGGATGAATAATATTACATTCTCTATATGTACCACTTCCTTTTTATCTATTCATCTATTATGGATACTTAGGTTGCTTCCATATCTCGGCTATTGTAAATAAGGCTGCAATAACAGAGGGTTGCATATAACATTTTTTATTACAAAATTTTTTCTTTATTTAAGTATTTCCTTCCTTCAACCAGACTGCTTCATGCTTCATGAGTGGGTGAATACATAATGAAAAACATTTCCATTCACATGTACAGTCTTCCTCATGTTGAAGAAAATTGAATAAAACTGTGGTATCAGCCTTTAACTGTAGACACTCCGATCGAGCAACGGATATTTTTCACATGTCTTCTGAAGCTGTGTCTGGACCTCCTGGCCTTAAACTGTTAGGTAAGCTCAAGTTGAGCATCCATGCCCACAAAGTGGGAGCCAGCCACAAAGAAATGTCAGCTGTTGAATGCGTTTCATGTCCTTGACTCCCATTTTGCTTCATTATTCCTCTTGCCGCCACCAAAAGCCCCACACTCTGAAAAAATCACTCCAGCAACTTGGGAATGTCTTCTGTTCAAATAAGGTGACGGATTCTCCCCCTGAGGTTTTTTTTTTTTTTTTTGGTATCATTATATACAATTACATGAGCAACATTGTGGTTACTAGATTCCCACCACTATCAAGTACCCTCCACATACCCCATTACAGTCACTGTCCATCTGCATAGTAAGAAGCTACAGAATCACTGTTTGTCTTCTCTGTGCTTTACTGCCTTCCCCGTATGCCCCCACCCCCACTACATTATGTGTGCTAATCATAATACCCCTTTTTTGCCCTTATCACTCCCTTCCCACCCATCCTCCCCAGTCCCTTTCCATTTGGTAACTGTTAGACCATTCTTGGGTTCTGTGAGTCTGCTGCTGTTTTGTTGCTTCAGTTTTTGCTTTATTCTTATGCTACACAGATGAGTGAAATCATTTGTTACTTCTCCTTCTCCACTTGGCTTATTTCACTGAGCATAATACTCTCTAGCTGCATCCATGTTGT
Organism: Smutsia gigantea; assembly: GCA_032199065.1. Lineage (NCBI taxonomy): Eukaryota > Metazoa > Chordata > Mammalia > Pholidota > Manidae > Smutsia > Smutsia gigantea. The sequence continues at coordinate 17,302 of JAVSCE010017470.1, forward strand.
TGCAAGTCATACAATTTGTTTTCTTCTTATAGCTGAATAATATTCCATTGTGTATGTGTACCACATCTTCTTTATCCATTCATCTACTGATGGACACTTAGGTTGCTTCCATTTCTTGGCTATTGTAAATAGTGCTGCATAAACATAGGGGTGAATATGTCTTTTTCAAACTGGGCTGCTGCATTCTTAGGGTAAATTCGTAGGAGTGGAATTCCTGGGTCAAATGGTATTTCTATTTTGAGTTTTTTGAGGAACCTCCCTACTGCTTTCCACAGTGGTTGAACTAATTTGCATTCCCACCAGCAGTTTAGGAGGGTTCCCTTTTCTCCACATCCAAGCCAGCATTTGTTGTTCCCATTCTTTTCTTTCTTGGCCATCCTCACTGGTGTGAGGTAATATCTCATTGTGGTTTTAATTTGCATTTCCCTGGTAATTAGTGATTTGGAGCACCTTTTCATTTGCCTGTTGGCCATGTGAATTTCTTCTTTGGAGAATTGTCTTCATATCCTCCACCCATTTTTTAATAGAGTTATTTCCTTTTGGGGTGTTGAGGCGTGTAAGTTCTTTATATATTTTTGATGTTAACCCCTTGTCGGATATGTCATTTACAAATATATTCTCCCATACTGTAGGATGCCTTTTTGTTCTGCTGATAGTGTCCTTTGCTATACAGAAGCTTTTTAGCATGATGTAATCCCATTTGTTCATTTATTATTTTGTTTCCCTTGCCCAAGGAGATGCATTCAGGAAAAAGTTGCTCATGTTTATATTCAAGAGGTTTTTGCCTATGTTTTCTTCTAAGAGTTTCATGGTTTCATGACTTACATTCAGGTCATTGATCAATTTTGAGTTTACTTTTGTGTATGAGGTTAGACAATAATCCAGTTTCATTCTCTTGCATGTAGCTGTCCAGTTTTGCCAACAACAGCTGTTGAAGAGGCTGTCATTTTCCCATTGTATATCCATGGCTCTTTTATCATATATCAATTGAACACATATGCTTGGGTTTATATCTGGGCTCTATAGTCTGTTCCATTGGTCTATGTGCCTGTTCTTGTGCCAGTATTAAATTGTCTTGATTACTGTGGCTTTGTAATAGAGCTTGAAGTCGGGGAGCATAATCACCCCTGCTTTATTCTTTCTTCTCAGGATTGTTTTGGCTATTCGGGGTCTTTTGTCTTTCCCTGTGAATTTCAGAACTACTTGCTGTAGTTTGTTGAAGAATGCTATCAGTATTTTGATAGTTCTTCCACTGAATCTGTAGATTTCTTTAGGCAGGATGGCCATTTTGACAATATTAATTCTTCCTATCCATGAGCACGGGATGTGTTTCCATTTATTGGTATCTACTTTAATATCTCCCATGTGTGTCTTATAATTTTCAGAGTATAGGTCTTTCACTTCCTTGGTTAGGACTATTTCTAGGTATTTTTTTCTTTTTGGTGCAGTTGTGAGTTGAATGTTTTTCCTGATTTCTCTCTCTGCTAGTTCATCATTAGTGTATAGGAATGCAACAGATTTCTGTGTATTAATTTTGTATCCTGCAACTTTGCTGAATTCAGATATTAGTTCTAGCAGATTTCAAGTGGATTCTTTAGGTTTTTTAATGTACAATATCATGTCATCTGCAAACAGGGACAGTTTAACTTCTTCCTTGCCAATCTGGATGCCTTTTATTTCTTGTGTTTTGTGTACCTCCAGTACTATGTTGAATAAAAGTGCAGAGCGTGGGCATCCTTGTCTTGTTCCTGATCTTAAAGGAAAAGCTTTTAGCTTCTTGCTGTTAAGTATAATATTGGCTGTGGTTTGTCATATATGGTCCTTATTATGTTGAAGTGCTTTCCCTCTATACCCATTTTTTTGAGAGTTTTTATCATGAATTGATGTTGAATTTTGTCGAAGATTTTTCAGCATCTCTGGAGATGATCATGTGGTTTTTGTCCTTTTTGTTGATTTGGTAGATGATGTTGATGGATTTTCAAATGTTGTAAAATCCTTGCATCCTGGGAATATGTCCTTCTTGATCATAATGGATCATCTTTTTGATGTATTTTTGAATTCAGTTTGCTAATATTTTGTTGAGTATTTTTGAATCTATTTTCATCAGGAATATTGGTCTTTTTTTTTTTTTTTTTTTTTTTTGTAGTGTCTTCACCAGGTTTTGGTATTAGAGCAATGCTGGCCTTGTAGAATGAGTTCAGGAGTATACCCTCTTCTTCTACTTTTTGGAAAACTTTAAGGAGGATGGGTATTAGGTCTTCACTAAATATTTGATAAAATTCAGTTGTGAAACCAACTGAAAAGGGGTTTTGTTCTTAGATAGTTTTTTGATTACCAATTCAATTTCATTGCTAGTAATTGGTCTGTTCAGATTTTCTGTTTCTTCCTGGGTCAGCCTGAAAAGGTTGGATTTTTCTAGAAAGTTGTCCATTCCTTTCAGGTTATCCAATATTTTAGCATATAATTTTTCACAGGATCCTCTCATAAATCTTTGTATTTCTGTTGTGTCTGTAGTGATTTTTCCATTCTCATTTTTGAATCTGTATATGTGTGTAGAGTCTCTTTTTTCTTGATAAGTCTGGCTAGGGGTTTATCTCTTTTGTTTATTTTCTTGAAGAAACAGCTTCTACTTTCATTGATTCCTTTGATAGTTTTTTCTTTTCGATTTTTTAAATTTCTGCTCTAATCTTTATTATGTCCCTCCTTATGCTGACTTTGGGCCTCATTTGTATTTCTTTTACTAGCTTTATTACTTGTGAGTTTAGACTGTTCATTTGGGATTGTTCTTCTTTCCTTATGTAGGCCTGTATTGCAACATACTTCCCTCTTAGTACGGCCTTCGCTACGTCCCACAGATTTTGCAGTGTTGAATTATTGTTGTCATATGTCTCCATACATTGCTTGATCTCTGTTTTTATTTGGTCAATGACCCATTGATTATTTAGGAGCATTTTCTTAAGGCTCCATGTGTATTTGGCTTTTCATTTACTTTGTGTAATTTATTTCTAGTTTCCTACCTTTGTGATCTGAGAATCTGGTTTGTACAATTTCAATCTTTCTGAAATTACTGAGGCTGTTTTTGTGGCCTAGTATATGATTTATTCTTATAAATGTTCTGTGTGCACTGGAGAAGAATGTGTATCCTGTTACTTTTGGATGAAGTGTTCTGTACATGTCTGTTAGGTCCATCTGTTCTAAATTGTTCAGTGCCTTTGTCTCCTTACTTAAATTCTTTCTGGTTGATCGGTCCTTTGGAGTGAGTGGTGTGTTGAAGTCTCCTTAAATGAATGCATTGCATTCTATTTACCCATTTAATTCTGTTAGTATTTGTTTCACGTATGTAGGTGATCCTGTGTTGGGTGCATTGATATTTATAATAGTTATATCCCCTTGTTGGCTTGGCCCCTTTATCATTATGTAATGTCCTTCTTTGTCTGTTACTTTCTTTGTTTTGAAGTCTGTTTTGTCTGATACAAGTGCTGGAACTCCTGCTTTTTTCTTCCTATTAGTTGCAAGAAATATCTTTTTCTATCCCTTTACTTTCAGTCTGTGTATGTCTTTGGGTCTGAAGTGTGCCTCTTGTAGGCAGCATATAGATGGGTCTTGTTTTTTATCCACTCAGTGACTCTATGTCTTTTGATTGGTGCATTCAGACCATTTACATTTAGCGTGTTTATTGATAGGTATGTATTTGTTGCCATTGCAGGCTTTAGATTTGTGGTTACCAAAGGTTCAAGTGTAATTCCCTTACTATCTAACACTCTAATTTAACTCACTTAGTATGCTATCACAAACAAAACCTAAAGGTTCTTTTTTTCCCTCCTTTTTCTTCCTCCTCCATTCTTTATATATTAGGTATCATATTCTGTACTGTCTATCCCTTGATTGACTTTTGGGGGTAGTTGATTTGATTTTGCAACTGCTTAGTAATTAATCGTTCTACTTTGGTGTGGTTTTATTTCCCCTGTTGACAGCTATTTAGCCTGAGGAATACTTCCATCTATAGCAGTCCCTCCAAAATGCACTGTAGAGGTGGTTTTGAGGAAGTAAATTCTCTCAGCTTTTGCTTATCTGAAAATTGTTCAATTCCTTCTTCAAATTTAAATGACAACCTTGCCAGGTAGGGTACTCTCGGTTTGAGGCCCTTCTATTTATTTCATTGCATTAAATATATCATGCCACTCTCTTCTGGCCTGTAAGGTTTCTGTTGAGAAATTTGGTGATATCCTGATGGGCTTTCCTTTGTATGTGATGTTTTTTGTATCTCCAGCTGCTTTTAAAAGTGCCTTTATCCTTAGTCTATGCCATTTTAATTTTTATATGTCTTGGTGTTGTCCTCCTTCAGTCCATTGTGTTGGGAGATCTGTGCACCTCCATGGCTTGAGAGACTATCTCTTTCCCATATTGGGAAGTTTTCATGAACTACCTCCTCAACAACACTTTCTATCCCTTTTTCTCTCTCTTCTTCCTCTGGTACTAGTATAATGTTAATACTGTTCCCTTTGGATTGGTCATACAGTTCTCTCACTATTCTTTCATTTTTAGAGATTCTTTTATTTCTCTGTCTCTCAGATTCTTTGTATTCCACTTCTCTATTTTCTATTACATTTACCATCTGTTCAACTACAACTGATCTGCTTTTCAATCCCTCCATTGTATTTTGGATTTCAGATATAGAATTTCTTAATGGTTTAATCTCCAGCCAAAATTCATTCCTGAATTCTTGAATATTTTTCTGTACCTCCATGAACATGCTTATGATTTTTATTTTGAACTCTCTTTCAAGAAGACTGATGAGTTCAGTTTCATTTGCCCGTTTTTCTGGGGTCTGTGATATATTGGTCTGAGCGAGGTTCCTTTGACATTTCATATTTCAATGTGGCACCATCTAGTGCCCAGAAGCGCTAGTCTCTGGAGCTGCTCAGCCCATGGAGTGAGGTTGGGGGTCACAGGGGAGCAGCCCTGGTGCCAGGGGGGAGGAAAGAGCTGTTTCCTGTTTCCCAGCTGCAGTGCCTGTGTCCAGTCTCAGAGCTAGTGGGCTGAGCAAACAGGTGCAAGCCTCTGTGCTTTGCATCTGTAACTGTTGTTGGCCAGGACTCCCTCTGGCTGGCCTGAGGCCAGTTAAGTGACTGTCAGTTTGCAAGCAGGTGCGGCAGGCCAGGAGGAAGGTGCAGCAGGCTGCATATCACAATGGGGGGCCTTGGAGCTGAGTAGCCAGCCAGGGGTTCGAGCACCTGAAGCTCCTGAAAGTTCCCAAATTGCTGGGCAGAGTGCACCCAGACAACCTTGTCCCCCTATCCCTTCTTCTGCACAGCCAAGCTCTGTGCAAACCCTGCCCCTTCAGCAGCCGTCTCCCTGCTAGGAAGCCTCTCAGATAGCCCACCTTTCCTTTTTCTCAGAGTGGCTGGATGTGCATCCCTGTTCTCTACAAATGGCTGGAATCTCAGTCTCTCAAGTATTCTGCCTGTCTTAGCTTTTCAACCCACTAAAACCCAGAGCACCATGCAATGTAGGTTTGTGCTCCCAAAGCAGATCTCCAGGGCTGGGGTTCAGCAGTCCTCGGCCTCCATCCCCTCCCTGCTCTGTTTCTCTTCCTCCCACCAGTGATCTGGGTTGGGGGAAGGGCTTGGGTCCCACTGGATCAAGGCTTTGGTACATCACCCTGTTACATGAGGTCTGCTCTGTTCTCCAGGTGTATGCAGTCTTGTGCAGCCTTCTTTCCTGTTGCTCTTTTAGGATTAGTTGTGTCAACTATATTTTCGTACTATATGTGGTTTTAGGAAGAGTTCTGTGTCTCACCTCTCATGCCGCCATCTTGAATCAATGTGGCCTGCATATATATTTTCAAATCAGGGATTTTGTTTTCTTCAGGTAAATTCTTAGAAGTGGCATTGCTGGGTTATATGGTATATCGCTTTTTAGTTTTTTTATGAATATCCAAAGCGCTTTCTACATTGGCTACACCAATTTATTTTCCCCAAAAATAGGAATGTTCCCTTTTGTCCACATCCTTTCCAACAACTATTATTTCTTGTCTTTTGGATAGTGGCCATTCTGACTGGTTTGAGGTGATATTTCATTGTGGTTTTGATGTGCATTTCAGTGATGATTATTGATGTAGTGCCCGTTTTGATGTGTCTATTGGCTGTGTGTATCTCTTCTTTGGAAAATGTCTGTTTAGGTCCTCTACCCATTTTTTCATCAGGTAATTATTTGTTTAGTGTTGAGTCATACAGGTTCGTTATATATTTTTTATGTTAACCCCTTATCATGTATATCCTTTACAAATATATTCTCCCATACTGTAGGTTATGTTCTTGTTCTCTTGGCAGTGTCCTTTGCTTCACAGAAGCTTTCAAATTTGATATAGTCTGACTTGCTCATTTTCCATTTTGCTTCCCTTGCCTGAGATGTGACCAGACAAAAATTGCTCATTCTTATATTCAAGATATTTTTGTCTATGTTTTCTTCTGAGTTTTATGGTTTCATGTCTTATGTTTAGGTTTTTAATCCATTTCAATATTACTTTTATATAGAGAGTTAGATAGTCATCCAGTTTCATTCTCTTGCATGTAGCTCTCCAATTTTCTCAGCACCAGTTATCAAGGAGACAGTATTTTCATAGCACCATTATCATATATTAATTGACCATATATGCATGGGTTTATATCTGGGCTCTCTATTCCGTACCATTAATCTATGGTACTATACTTGTGCCAGTCCCATATCATTTTGATTACTGTAGCTTTGTAGTAGAGCTTGAAGTCAGGGAGGATAATACCCTTAGATTTGTACATCGTTCTCAAGATTGCTTTAGCTATTTGGGGGTCTTTGTTTTTCCATATGAAACGTAGGATTGTTTGCTCTAGCTTAACGAAATTGTCATTGGTCTTTTGATATAAGGATTGCATTGAATCTATAAATTGCCGTGGGAAGGATGTGCATTTTTTTAATATAATTTATTTTATTATCATTAATCTACAATTACATGTGCAATATTATGGTTATTAAACTACCCCTTCATCAGGTCCCCCCCACCAACCCCATTACTGTCACTGTCCATCAGCGTAGTGAGATGCTATAGAATCACTACTTGTCTTCCCTGAGTTCTACTACCCTCCCCGTGCCCACACAACATTACATCTGCTAATCGTAATGCCCCCTTTTCCCTCTTATCCCTCCCTTCCCGCCCATTTTCCCCAGTCCCTTTCCCTTTGGCAACTATTAGTCCGTTCATGGGTTCAGTGAGTCTGCTGCTGTTTACTTCCTTCAGTATTTTTTCTTTGTTCTTATACTCCACATATGAGTGAAATCATTTGATACTTGTCTTTTTCTGCTTGGCTTATTTCACTGAGCATAATACCCTCTAGCTCCATCCATGTTGTTGCAAATGGTAGGATTTGTTTTCTTCTTGTGGCTGAATAATATTCCATTGTGTATATGTACCACATCTTCTTTATCCATTCATCTACTGATGGACACTTAGGTTGCTTCCATTTCTTGGCTATTGTAAATAGTGCTGCAATAAACATAGGGGTGCATCTGTCCTTTTCAAATTGGGCTGCTGCATTCTTAGGGTAAATTCCTAGGAGTGGAATTCCTGGGTCAAATGGTATTTCTATTTTGAGTTTTTTGAGGAACCTCCATACTGCTTTCCACAATGGTTGAACTAATTTGCAGTCCCACCAGCAGTGTAGGAGGGTTCCCTTTTCTCCACATCCTCGCCAACATTTGTTGTTGTTTGTGTTTTGGATGTTGGCCATCCTCACTGGTGTGAGGTGATATCTCATTGTGGTTTTAATCTGCATTTCTCTGATGATTAGCGATGTGGAGCATCTTTTCATGTGCCTGTTGGCCATCTGAATTTCTTCTTTGGAGAAGTGTCTATTCATGTCCTCTGCCCATTTCTTAATTGGATTATTTGCTTTCTGTTTGTTAAAGTGCATGAGTTCTTTATATATTTTAGATGTCAACCCTTTATCAGATGCGTTTTTATGAATATATTCTCCCATACTGTCGGATGTCTTTTTGTTCTACTAATGGTGTCCTTTGCTGTACAGAAGCTTTTCAGCTTCATATAGTCCCACTTGTTCATTTTTGCTTTTGTTTCCTTTGCCCAGGGAGATATGTTCATGAAGAAGTTGCTCGTGTTAATGTCCAAGAGGTTTTTGCCTATGTTTTTTTCTAAGAGTTTTATGGTTTCATGTCTTACATTCAGGTCTTTGATCCACCTTGAGTTTACCTTTGTGTATGGGGCTAGACAGTAGTCCAGTCTCATTCTCTTACATGCAGCTGTCCAGTTTTTCCAACACCAGCTGCTGAAGAGGCTGTCATCTCCCCATTGTATATCCAAGGCTCCTTTATCAAATATTAATTGACTGTATATGTTTGGGTTAATGTTTGGATTTTCTATTCTGTCCCACTGGTCTGTGGGTCTGTTTTTGTGCCCATACCAAATTGTCTTGATTGCTGTGGCTTTGTAGTAGAGCTTGAAATCAGGGAGTGTAATTCCCCCTGTTTTATTCCTCCTCAGGTTTGATTTGCCTATTCGGGGTCTTTTGTGGTTCCATATGAATTTTAGAATTATTTGTTCCAGTTCATTGAAGAAAGCTGTTGGTAGTTTGATAGGGATTGCGTTGAATCTGTAGATTGCTTTAGGTCGTATAGCCATTTTGACAATATTTATTCTTCCTAGCCAAGAGCATGGGATGCATTTCCATTTGTTAGTGTCCTCTTTAATTTCTCTTAGGAGTGTCTTGTACTTTTCAGAGTACAGGTCTTTCACTTCCTTCGTTAGGTTTATTCCTAGGTATTTTATTCTTTTTTATGCAATTGTGAATGGAATTGTTTTTCTGATTTCTCTTTCTGTTAGTTCATCATTAGTGTATAGGAAAGCAACAGATTTCTGTGTGTTAATTTTGTATCCTGCAACTTTGCTGAAATCAGATATTAGTTCTAGTAGTTTTGGAATGGAGTCTTTAGGGTTTTTTATGTACAGTATCATGTCATCTGCAAATAATGACAATTTGACTTCTTCTTTACCAATCTGGATGCCTTGTATGTCTTCGTTTTGTTTGATTACTGTGGCCAGGACCTCCAGTACTATGTTGAATAACAGTGGAGAGAGTGGGCATCCCTGTCTTGTTCCCGATCTTAGATGAAAAGCTTTCAGCGTCTCGCCGTTA
>JAVSCE010017471.1:0-17829 GCA_032199065.1 Smutsia gigantea
TAGTTGTGCTGAAAAAAAAATGTATGAAAGAATGAAAAACAAATAAATAGTTACCCCTAAAGTCATTATTGCTTGCCTTCACATCATGCCCATTTTTCCCTGAGAAAGGTAATAAACAGTATTTTGGTAAATTGGTCTTGCATTATGCTGGAAACTAAAATTTTATCCCACACTTAACCTCATATCAGAATTGGGGAAAAAAAATCAAAAGGTGTGTATCCTCTAAAATGTTATTACAATTTAAGAAGTTCATATGTTACAAGTATTTCATTGAAATAACTGGAGACAGCTCATACTTCAGTGAGTGCAGTTGCCCCACTAGCATGGCCTCCCTCCTGAGTAGGACCTTCTAGTAGGTTGTCAGAGAGAGTAGTTGCTTCACCACCCCATATCCAGTTTCCCTTTTTCTCCTCAAACCCCTGATTCTTATCTGGGCACATGGCCACCTGGGAAGAAATTAATTGTCCTGCATTCCTTTTGGCTTGATAAAATGATGAGATTCAGTTCTGGTCAAAAGAGAAATATGCAGAAATGTTCTTTGATGGTTTCTGGGAAAAGTTGAGACATGATGGTTCACGCCTTTTGCCCCTTTTCCTTCAACTCTTCTTCCACCGTGCTGTCTGGAATTTCAGTGGGATAGCAGGCCCTCGTCATCTTGGATCATGGTGAGAAGGGCCTCCATAGGAATGGCGGGGCAGCGCACTGAAGGGGCCTGACCTCCATGCCAGCCTTTGTCTGCCTAAATCTTCACTTCATTTTGTTGATAGAGATTACAAGCTTTCTTCCTGTTTATGCCGTGATTTTTCAGGTCTTCGCCTCATGCAGGCAGACCTAGTCCTGACTGACACACTGTTTTACTACAGATCAGCTTGAAGATCTCCTGACTTCATTGCCCGTCTGAGGACTGATCTTTGTAGCCTCTTACTTATTCAGCCTTGTCTAATAATTTATTCTCTCCTTGGAGTTCTGGACCAGGGCTTGATGTTGGTCTTGTGTATGAAAATGATTGATATATGAAATTTCACTAGATTGTCTACTGTGGTACAGACAACACAGAATATTTGCCAGCAACTTTGGGGACAACAGCTAGATCCTAGATTCCAGAATGTCAGCATCATCCTGCTGTCATAGAGCCTAGAGCCCTTCCGTGGTCCCTGAGTGTGTTTGGCTTTTCCTCCAACATAATCCATGGAGATGGGGAAGCAACTTTTTAGGGGCATTGGGAAGATAGGCACATCCTATTATGTAGTGCTTAATGTGGATATTTGATGCTCAGGGGCTTTGGGGGCCCCACACCTGGTGAGAAAGCTGATTATAAGTCACTGTTGAGCAGGAAGAGAGATTTTTCTTACCTCCCTTGTCACTGTAGGGCTTGCATAGTCTTCCCCACAAAGATAAAATGTTATCTGTTGCTTTGTTTTAGGGTAAATCTTGAAGGGCTTGACATCTGCACCTAGAAAGACTCATCCATGGAAGCTAGAAATTGGGGTAGCAAAGGTTTTTTATGTCCTTCCTATAGGTTGAACTGTGGATCAACTCTGGATTAATCTGTGTCAGCCTGTGGACCAAGGATCTACCTTGACTTTCCGAATAAGCCATCCCATAGATGAAAATAGGGAAGTTCAAAGAGAAGAGAGGGTACATTTCATTTTCTAAAGCAGCATTGTGAGGACTATTGGGGCATACTCTTTTTTTTTTATGAAGATGGTGAACTTGCCAACCTATAAAGTTTATTTGCGATTTCCCAGAAGCATGGTGTCCTGGTTGAGAGCACATTCTAAGGGCTATGGGGGAAATAAAGGAAGGCGGCTATGGTAAAGAGCCAAGAAAATGGAGCTTAAAATGGAGTCCTCATCCAGAACTAGACATACCTCTTGCTTTCGAGAGTCTGTTTCTGAAAGGATGCACCACAGAGGTGTGGACTAGTTGTATGAGAAAATGATCTAAATACCTAGGACGCCCGTCAGCTATGGGAATTGCTACTACCACATAATTGGAACTGGGTGTTACTAGGTTGGGGCACATTTTCCGTCTTTCACACTCACTCTTCATATGCACCTGATCTGTGTTGTCAAATCTGAATCTGTGCAGGTTTTTCTTTGTCCAGATGAAAATTGTCACATGTGATCTTATCTCAACTTCCCCAGGAGAACTAACTGTATGGTTCCGTTAGGTGTTTGTGCTTGGCTGAAACCTCTTCTTTGCTGATAGGCCTAAAAGGGTAAGCTTAAAAGTCAAAACTGTTATCAATGACTAGATGGTAAGGTTTTTGGAAGCATAAAGGTGCTGTGGAATTCTAACAGGTTCAGTGTCCATTTTGTCACTGATCAAAAGACATGCGTTAGATCAGTTTGAGAAGTTAGGCGCAGTAAGAATCCTGGCACCATATGCACAGTGAGGTGGTGTATCACTCTTACTTCTCTGACACTATCATTATTAGAATATTTAGAGTTCTATAAAAATACTCTTATTTTTTAAAGGACTATAGTAGTTATTTAAAGGAACCCCTGAAGTGATTCTTTTCCTGAATTGAGGAATTCTGTGAGTTTGGACTTTCGTATCTTCAAACATTGTCAACACACCAAATATTAGTATATCAAATGTTATAAAATATTTATTATGTATGTGTTTTTGTCGTAGGGAACTCATACAGTTGAGAAGTCTAGTGGAAACAGAGGAAAGAGCTTTATTAGTTTTAGGTATAATAATAATTGTTAGGAGCTAAGAGGTGTTGGTGTAGAGCCATTGACTGGCTAGCTGGCTTCTGTCAGGCCATGGAACCTCTGTAGACCTAAGGTTCTGTTCTATAAAATGAGGGTTAGAATGAATGACATCTGTGGTTCCAGCTTCTGAAATCTATGGGTGTTTTGTCTTAAGTCATTCTGAGAAGGTCTTTGCCCTCAAGTGATTTCAGCTATTTTCTAGATTTCCTTACTTCTGTTTGGCTCAGTTCCAAAAGTAACGTGCTTGTTACTTACAAAGGAAATTTCAACTGGAAAATGCCGTATGCAGAAAGGAAAAGTCTCCTTCACTCCCACCCTCTGAGAATCATTCTTAAAATAGGTTTATAATTGTCTTGACCTATTTCTGTGCATTATTGGTATTTTTGTTTTTTTAATATAATTTATTTTATTATCATTAATCTACAATTACATGTGCAATATTATGGTTATTGAACTACACCTTCATCAGGTCCCCCCCACCAACAACATTACAGTCACTGTCCATCAGCGTAGTGAGATGCTATAGAATCACTACTTGTCTTCTCTGAGTTGTACTGCCCTCCCCGTGCCCCCCCAACATTACATCTGCTAATCGTAATGCCCCTTTTTCCCTCTTATCCCTCCCTTCCCGCCCATTTTCCCCAGTCCCTTTCCCTTTGGTAACTATTAGTCCGTTCTTGGGTTCTGTGAGTCTGCTGCTGTTTTGTTCCTTCAGTATTTTTTCTTTGTTCTTATACTCCACATATGAGTGAAATCATTTGATACTTGTCTTTTTCGGCTTGGCTTATTTCACTGAGCATAATACTCTCTGGCTCCATCCATGTTGTTGCAAATGGTAGGATTTGTTTTCTTCTTATGGCTGAATAATATGCCATTGTGTATATGTACCACCTCTTCTTTATCCATTCATCTACTGATGGACACTTAGGTTGCTTCCATTTCTTGGCTATTGTAAATAGTGCTGCAATAAACATAGGGGTGCATCTGTCTTTTTCAAATTGGGCTGCTGCATTCTTAGGGTAAATTCCTAGGAGTGGAATTCCTGGGTCAAATGGTATTTCTATTTTGAGTTTTTTGAGGAACCTCCATACTGCTTTCCACAATGGTTGAACTAATTTTCAGTCCCACCAGCAGTGTAGGAGGGTTCCCTTTTCTCCACATCCTCACCAACATTTGTTGTTGTTTGTGTTTTGGATGTTGGACATCCTCACTGGTGTGAGGTGATATCTCATTGTGGTTTTAATCTGCATTTCTCTGATGATTAGCGATGTGGAGCATCTTTTCATGTGCCTCTTGGCCATCTGAATTTCTTCTTTGGAGAAGTGTCTATTCATGTCCTCTGCCCATTTCTTAATTGGATTATTTGCTTTCTGTTTGTTAAGGTGCATGAGTTCTTTATATATTTTGGATGTCAACCCTTTATCAGATACGTTTTTTATGAATATATTCTCCCATACTGTAGGATGTCTTTTTGTTCTACTGATGGTGTCCTTTGCTGTACAGAAGCTTTTCAGCTTGATATAGTCCCACTTGTTCATTTTTGCTTTTGTTTCCCTTGCCCGGGGAGATATGTTCATGAAGAAGTTGCTCATGTTTATGTCCAAGAGATTTTTGCCTATGTTTTTTTCTAAGAGTTTTATGGTTTCATGACTTACATTCAAGTCTTTGATCCACCTTGAGTTTACCTTTGTGTATGGGGCTAGACAGTAGTCCAGTTTCATTCTCTTACATGTAGCTGTCCAGTTTTTCCAACACCAGCTGCTGAAGAGGCTGTCATCTCCCCATTGTATATCCAAGGCTCCTTTATCAAATATTAATTGACTGTATATGTTTGGGTTAATGTTTGGATTTTCTATTCTGTTCCACTGGTCTGTGGGTCTGTTTTTGTGCCAATACCAAATTGTCTTGATTACTGTGGCTTTGTAGTAGAGCTTGAAGTCAGGGAGTGTAATTCCCCCTGTTTTATTCCTCCTTCTCAGGATTGCTTTGGCTATTCGGGGTCTTTTGTGGTTCCGTATGAATTTTAGAATTATTTGTTCCAGTTCATTGAAGAAAGCTGTTGGTAGTTTGATAGGGATTGCATTGAATCTGTAGATTGCTTTAGGTAGTATAGCCATTTTGACAATATTGATTCTTCCTAGCCAAGCGCATGGGATAAATTTCCATTTGTTAGTGTCCTCTTTAATTTCTCTTAGGAGTGTCTTGTAGTTTTCAGAGTACAGGTCTTTCACTTCCTTCGTTAGGTTTATTCCTAGGTATTTTATTCTTTTTGATGCAATTGTGAATGGAATTGTTTTTCTGATTTCTCTTTCTGTTAGTTCATCATTAGTGTATAGGAAAGCAACAGATTTCTGTATGTTGATTTTGTATCCTGCAACTTTGCTGAATTCAGATATTAGTTCTAGTAGTTTTGGAATGCAGTCTTTAGGGTTTTTTATGTACAGTATCATGTCATCTGCAAATAGTGACAATTTGACTTCTTCTTTACCAATCTGGATGCCTTGTATGTCTTTATTTTGTCTGATTGCTGTGGCTAGGACCTCCAGTACTATGTTGAATAACAGTGGAGAGAGTGGGCATCCCTGTCTTGTTCCCGATCTTAGATGAAAAGCTTTCAGCGTCTCACCATTAAGTATGATGCTAGCTGTGGGTTTGTCATATATAGCCTTTATGATGTTGAGGTACTTGCCGTCTATACCCATTTTGTTGAGAGTTTTAATCAGGAATGGATGCTGAATTTTGTCAAATGCTTTTTCAGCATCTATGGAGATGATCATGTGGTTTTTGTTCTTCTTTTTGTTGATGTGGTGGATGATGTTGATGGATTTTCGAATGTTGTACCATCCTTGCATCCCTGGGATGAATCCCACTTGATCATGGTGTATGATCCTCTTGATGTATTTTTGAATTCGGTTTGCTAATATTTTGTTGAGTATTTTTGCATCTACGTTCATCAGGGATATTGGTCTGTAATTTTCTTTTTTGGTGAGGTCTTTGCCCGGTTTTGGTATTAGAGTGATGCTGGCTTCATAGAATGAGTTTGGAAGTATTCCCTCCTCTTCTATTTTTTGGAAAACTTTAAGGAGAATCGGTGTTATTTCTTCTCTATATGTCTGGTAGAATTCAGAGGTGAATCCATCAGGCCCGGGGGTTTTGTTCTTGGGTAGTTTTTTGATTACCCATTCGATTTCGTTGCTGGTGATTGGTCTGTTTAGTTTTTCTGTTTCTTGCTTGGTCAGTCTTGGAAGGTTGTATTTTTCTAAGAAGTTGTCCATTTCTTCTATGTTTTCCAGCTTGTTAGCATATAGATTCTCATAATATTCTCTTATGATTCTTTGTATTTCTGTGGGGTCCGTCGTGATTTTTCCTTTCTCATTTCTGATTGTGTTTATGTGTGTAGATTCTCTTTTTCTCTTAATGAGTCTGGCTAGGGGTTTATCTATTTTGTTTATTTTTTTCAAAGAACCAGCTCTTGGTTTCATTGATTTTTTCTATTGTTTTATTCTTCTCAATTTTATTTATTTCTTCTCTGATCTTTATTATGTCCCTCCTTCTGGTGACTTTGGGCCTCATTTGTTCTTCTTTTTCCAATTTCAGTAATTGTGTCTTTAGACTATTCATTTGGGAATGTTCTTCCTTCTTTAAATAGGCCTGGATTGCAATATACTTTCCTCTTAGAACTGCCTTTGCTGCGTCCCACAGAAGTTGTGGCTTTGTGTTGTTGTTGTCATTAGTCTCCATATATTCTTTGATTTCTGTTTTGATTTGGTCGTTAACCCATTGATTAATTAGGAGAGTGTTGTTAAGTCTCCATGTATTTGTGAGCCTTTTTGATTTCTTTCTAAAATTTATTTCTAGTTTTATACCTTGGTGATCTGAGAAGTTGGTTGGTAGGATTTCAATATTTTTGAAATTACTGAGGTTCTTTTTGTGGCCTACTATGTGGTCTATTCTGGAAAATGTTCCATGTGCACTTGAGAAGAATGTGTATCCTGTTGCTTTTGGGTGTAGAGTTCTGTAGATATCTGTTAGGTCCATCTGTTCTAGTGTGTTGTTCAGTGCCTCTGTGTCTTTTCTTATTTTCTGTCTGGTCGATCTGTCCCTTGGAGTGAGTGGTGTGTTGAAGTCACCTAAGATGAATGCATTGCTGTCTATTTCCTCCTTTAATTCTGTTAGTATTTGTTTCACAAATGCCGGCGCTCCTGTGTTGTGTGCATATATATTTAAAATGGTTATATCCTCTTGTTGGATTGCCCCCTTTATCATTATGTAATGTCCTTCTTTATCTCTTGCTACTTTCTTCGTTTTGAAGTCTATTTTGTCTGATACAAGTACTGCAACACCTGCTTTTTTCTCCTTGTTATTTGCATGAAATATCTTTTTCCATCCCTTCACTTTTAATCTGGGGATATCTTTGCGTTTGAGGTGAGTTTCTTGTAGGCAGCATATAGATGGGTCTTGCTTTTTTATCCATTCTGTTACTCTGTGTCTTTTGATTGGTGCATTCAGTCCATTTACATTTAGGGTGATTATTGATAGATATGTACTTATTGCCATTGCTGGCTTTAGATTCGTGGTTACCAAGGGTTCAAGGGTTGCTTCTGTACTGTCTAACAATCTAACTTAACTTTCTTGTAAAGTAATTGTAAACACAGTCTGATGTTTCTTTATTTCTCTCCCTTCTTATTCCTCCTCCTCCATTCTTTCTATACTAGGTGTTTTATTCTTTGCCTTTAGTTAGTATCTGGATGGTCTGCTTTCTTTGCTATGATTTTATTTTCTCTGGTGACATCTTTTTAGCCTTAGGTGTGCTTCCATCTAGAGCAGTCCATTTAAGATATCCTGTAGTGGTGGTTTATGAGAGGCAAACTCTCTCAACTTTCGTTTGTCTGGAAATTGTTTAATCCCTCCATCATATTTAAATGATAATCGTGCTGGATACAATATTCTTGTTTCGAGGCCCTTCTGTTTCATAACATTAAATATATCATGCCATTCTCTTCTGGCCTGTAAGGTTTCTGTTGAGAAGTCTGATGATAGTCTGATGGGTTTTCCTTTGTAGGTGATCTTTTTTCTCTCTCTAGCTGCCTTTAATACCCTGTCTTTATCTTGATCTTTGCCATCTTAATTATTATGTGTCTTGGTGTTGTCTTCCTTGGGTCCCTTGTGTTGGGAGATCTGTGGCTTCGGTGGACTGCGAGACTATTTCCTTCCCCAGCGAGGGAAAGTTTTCAGCAATTATTTCTTCAAAGACACTTTCTATCCCTTTTTCTCTCTCTTCTTCCTCTGGTACTCCTATAATGCGAATATTGTTCCGTTTGGATTGGTCACACAGTTCTCTTAATATTCTTTCATTCCTAGAAATCCTTTTATCTCTCTCTGCCTCAGCTGCTCTGTATTCCTGTTCTCTGATTTCTATTCCATTAACAGTCTCTTGCATCTCATCCAGTCTGCTGTTAAGCCCGTTGATCGCTTGTCTGATTTCTGCATTGTCTTTCCTCACTTCCCTCACTTCCTCCCTCAGCTCTTGCACATTTCTCTGTAGGTCCATCAGCATGGTTATGACTTTTATTCTGAATTCTTTTTCAGGAAGACTGTGCATTTCCATCCCTTCAGACTCCCTCTCTGGGGTTGTCTGGTTGATTTTGGTCTGAACCATATTCCTCTGTCTTTTCATGGCTATAGAATTGGTCACTGATAGTTGCCACGTATGTCAGCTGGGCTCTTGAAGACTTTAAAAAGAGAAAAAAAAAGGAAAAAAAAAGAAGAAAGAAAGAAAGAAAAAAAGAAAGAAAAGAAAAAACAAAAAACAAAACAAAAACAAGACAAAAAACAAAACAAAACAAAACAAAACAGAAAAAACGCCCACCTGGAGTAGATTCTGTGGGAATGCTGTAGGTGGCGCTATTGCCCCACTATTCCGCAGCCGTGGCTGCCCCATTCCACAGGGCCCTTTATCGCTCTGGCAGGGGTGGGAACGAATAGGAGGCTGTTGATCTCAGTGAGAAGTGTAAGTATGGCTACGCTTCCCCAGTCGCCAGCTAAGGCGTCTGAAACTCCCCAGGACTCCCAGCCTGCTGGGCTGAGTGTGCTGGGGCGATCCGGCTCCTCTGCTGGGCTCCTGTCTCTTTAAGACCGCTGAAGAAAGCGCGCGGAAGCCGGCTGCAAGCACCCTGGCGCGTTCCCCGCTCAGATCCTGCCCCTGTGTCTCTCCAATCTCCGCTGCACTGCGCAGTGTGGGTCAGCGCTCCCTGCGCAGATCACCGGGGCTGGCTACTTCGCGGGGTGTACTTCCACTCCCTCCCGGCTCTGAATCCTCTCCTCCCGCCGGTGCGCTGGGGTGGGGGCGTGCTTGGGTCCTGCCGGGTCGCAGCTTGTATCTTACCCGCCTCTTGGGGTGCCGAGTCCTCTCGGGTGTAGCTGCATGCTGTGCGCTTTCCTGTGTATTCTGGTCTCTGTTTTAGGAATAGATGTATTTGCTGTATTTTCGTAGATAAATATAGTGTTGGGAGGAGATTTCTGCCGCCCTGCTCATGCCGCCATCTTCCCGGAAGTCCCTATTTTTGTTATTATACATATATCCTTATATATATGTATAGATCACATACTGTACTAAAAATTGATTTTTTTCATGTAA
This sequence comes from Smutsia gigantea, assembly GCA_032199065.1. Taxonomy (NCBI): domain Eukaryota; kingdom Metazoa; phylum Chordata; class Mammalia; order Pholidota; family Manidae; genus Smutsia; species Smutsia gigantea. The sequence continues at coordinate 9,361 of JAVSCE010017471.1, forward strand.
CAGTTGAGATAATGGGTTATCTTCCTGTGTCAGTACATATAAAACCACCTTATTTTTCCTTCATTGAGGTATAATTGGCATACTAATTTCAGGTCTACAACATAATGGTTCAATATTTGTAGATACTGCAGAACGATCACCACAATAAGTCTGGTTAACATCCATCACCACATAGTTACAAAGCTTTTTTTTGCTTGTGATGAGAACATTTAAGATTTCTCTTAGCAACTTTCAATTATGCATTACAGTACTATTAACTCTAGTCACCATGCTGTACATTACATAAGCTACTTTAGTTTTAAACAGCCTCAGAATGTCACTAATTGAATATTGGAGGCACATCAGATACACATTTTGGCCAAATGGTCAAGTGTTAAATCACATTTAGCTGAAGCTGAAGCTAAATATCACTGTCATAGGATGGTCATCTGGAATCCAAGGAAAAAAATCAAGTTCCAGCACAACTATTACAATTTTATTTTAAAAGAGTTTAGTAGCCAGCGTTAGTTTTGACAATATACATTTTTATTCCTCGCCTGCTGTTAGCTTGTTCCTGCCCGTCATTATATCATGCTCCACGTTTGTGATACTGAATAGCTGGTAGCTTTCAGCTGAGGAGCAGCTGCCTGGGCGTCTCTGCAGGAGTGTCCTGCTGATGGCAGTGCCGCCCCCCAGCAGACCCGTCCTCTAATAGCAACTAGGTAAAAACTAGGTGATAATCTAGGTGGACTCTGATCTCCTCATTAGCCTCTAGACTTGGTGGTTCGTTTGATGGTCACTAGTTTCACTGAAGGAGTCCCCTAAGTTTGAAGTCTTGTGCACTGCTTGAACCATTGCTCCTGAACAATTTTCAGGATGTAAGACGCTGCCACCACGTATGTCCACTTGCTCACTTTTGTGTTGCTTCATACTATGTCGATTGACAAAAGTCATGGGGTGAAGGGGATCAAGGAGCACAACCGCACATGAGTTGGTCACAGGGACGGTAGTACAGCGTGGAGAATATAGTCAGTGATTCTGTAACGTTTTACTAAGTTGATAATAACTGTGCTAGAGGGGGTGAGGATTTAATAACATGGATAACTGTTGAACCACTGTGTTGTATATTCGACACCAACATAAGATTGTACATCAACGATACTTTAATTAAAAAAATAAATAAAGACAAAAATCTGTCATTAATTTTGCCACTAGAAACATGGCAATAATGTAGTTGACTTTCAAAATATAACAAAGTTGTTTCAGTATCACTTATATCTCAGCTTTTATTGCTTGCCCCAACTTCACTGTTGCTGGAATAGGATGACATAAGACATTTTATTATTTAAGAAAAATATGAACTCTCAAAGTATACACATTTTGTTTAGACCTCCTCCTCTCCTTTTTCCCAGATTCAGTGAATAAATTACCTTTTTAATATGCAGGCATTGAATGTAGCAGGCCTGCAGTTTTGGTATTCTTCTCCGTAAGGCGTGCTCTTATGGGATTCGTGTCGCTGTTGTTCAAGCAGCCCATGTAACAGGCAGTCGCTGCACCTCCCTCTTGTCTGTGGGTGTTGTGTGAGTACAAACAAGGCAGTTCCACGACCTCTTATAAGTCATGAAATCAGTGTTTGCCCCAAACAGAAGAAGGAAGAAAGTGCTGTCCTCCTTTTATGCTTTCTAGGTCTGCTCGTTACACTGTGCTATAATTATTTTCTGAGTGGGAACAAAACCTTGAATGCTTACGACTCCTAAGATGTTCATACTTCACGTTTGTTCCGTTGTCAACAACAGTTAGCTGTCACTGCTTTTTACTGGTGTCCATTTTATACTTTTCAGTCAGATTCACCATGTTAGCATGAGGGACCAGGAACTCTCAACAAGTGAGTAGAGCAGGAGAGCTGAATGCATTGTCAAGGAACTGTGCTGTTTTGTTTGAAGACAATCTCGGATGGCTTCTGCATGGCCCAAGGTCTGACATATAACATAAAGGAACAGCACATTTGGAGGTACCACTGCTGTGTCTGTGCATGTCATGATAATTCAGGAGGAATGTTGGTCCAGAAGCACTCTTGACTCCAGGGTTCATAATTTTGACAAGTCTGGGTATGCTTTCATCTTTGATGAGAGGATCAGAGAGGATGGCATTCTTTAGTGGTCACTTTAACAAGCTTTCAAAATTAGCCTCCATATGCTTTGTTGATTAGGATTTTTAACTTGTATTGATTTGAGGTCTGAGTACTGCAAACAAAAGATATTTTAGATATCTCACTTTTCTTTTTTCTTTTCTTTGTATTTTCTATGTATATATTTTGTATGAATCAAAGATGACTTCATGGATGTCATTGATTTTACAGTTCTTCCTATTCTTGAAATTTTTACACTGCAAAATTACCAAATTCATGTCAACTCCAACATCAAGACCTTTGTGGGTCTTTTCCCATTGTCTCTTATTTTTTTTCCCTCTCTCTCAGCTTTCTATTATCTTGATCTCATCTCCTGATATGTCTAATGGTTTTAATGAATTTTGGACACTGTGCATAAAAAATAGTAGAGATGATTTTAGGCTATTGATAATATCATTTTCCTCTAAAAAGTACCTGCTTTTGGTTCTTGTAGGCAGAACCAGAGATGGAGCTGATCCACAGCTTTGCCTCAGACTTTGTGAGAGCTGGGCTAGTCTTACTTTGTCCTGGCTTCTCAGATGTAGTCGTCAGGGGTCCCATGAGAAGGACTTGGTTTTCCAAGACTCTTCCCTGCCCCGGGCCCTGAACTCCAGCTCTGTCCACCGAGTGCCATGAGGCCAGCCGAAACTCTCTGCCGCCTCACAGCGTCTCTGGTTGTTACTTTATGCTCAGCTTGTCAGCCTCTTTGTATTTTGGAAATTAACAAATACCTCAAAGGGAAAAGCAGTTCTAAATGTTAGCCTTAGCTCCTTGAGCCTCCCTTCTCTCTGAGACCTTTGTCCCTCACGTCCTCACTGCCTGCGTAGCTCTCCAGTGTCTGCAGGTAGATTCTGTTTCGGCCTCGTGTTCCTACTTGTTGTCAGCAGGAGGACTGGTTTGCAAGAAGCTATTTAGCCATTGTTGGAATTTTGAATCTTACCTGTTTTTGAAAGTGAATATTCAGATATTAAAAATAAATACATGTAGCATGTCTTGTTTGCACTACTGATTATGTATTATCATAACCTGTGCAATCATAGGATCATTTATAACAGTAAAGAGTAGAAGTTTGGGAATGCCAAAAATAATACTGAACAAGACATTCAGCTGTTTTGGCCAAGTCTTAAAAATCTACCAGATTGACTTTTAATTTATTCATCTATTACTTATTTCATATATATATTCCCATGCATATTTCTTATTCTTGCCCCTTTCCCTGCTTTTATATTAGGTGGTTTTATTCTGGTTGATCTGCAAAAGCTCTTTGTCTGCGAGAGATAGGAACTCTTTGCTTATATATACTACAGATATTTATACCACCAGTGAGTATAGGTTGTATGACTGCTATGTTTTAGGATTTATTGAGGTTTCTTGTGGACTTTTCATAGTCCTTTTTAAAAAACAATGTTGCACAGATACTACAAAAAAGTACATATAATCACAATACATACATGCACACATATATCCAGGTACATATAAAGACCTTATTAATCATATTATTCAGATCCTTTATATCATAATTTTTGAGGGATCAGATTGGTTTTCCAAATGACTAAGAGTAGCCATTTTCCCCTTTCTCATGAGTATCATTCTCGGTCCTTTTTCCTTGAATTTGATCTTGTCAAATGTTAATGTTGTGATCCATGTGTTTTGGAAATGGTAGGGGAGGTGTAGGTTCTAATTTTATCTTTGTCTATCTCTTTAGTTTTAAATCCTTTGCTTCTCCTCGCCCCACCCACTCTTTTAATTTAGGAATAAAGAATGGATTCTATGTTTAAATCACCTGAGAGGTATCATGGGAAGAGGAAGTGGGCCTGGATTAAAGAACAAATGAGGATAGGATGGAATATGAAATCTGCTTGTAATATGAAAAGAGGCTGACTTTGGAACAGAAAGTCTGAAGAAATAGGAAGTAAATGTGGGTGAATGGGGCAGGACCACAGTTTAGAGGATCCTGAAAGCTAGGCAGAGAAATAATTCTTCATTTATAAATTAGCCATTCTTAATGCAAATACTCAGGCAAATACACATTTACAAAATGAGCCTCGGATCTAAGCTGTAGAGGCTCACCTCTCATGCTTGTGTATGTTGATCTTACAAGTTCATCTTCCTTCATTCAAGAGCTTAGGGCAGTGCACCATGGTTCCCAGTAATCTAATGCACACTCTCCTGAGTTTTATTTGGCATTGGACATTCTAACCAGGTGGTTTTTGGAGTGAGGCTGAGGTCGGGACCCTCGCTTCAGAGATACTTTACATTTGTCACAGAGTGGATCAGTCTGGAACTGCTCTCCAGTTCTGTCCTCCTTCCTTTTCTGCTGGGTTCACCTCCCAAATCATAAATATAGGTTTCCTCCTTACATTAAGCAGATGAGATGAAAATATGGAAAATATGGGTAGGTGGCCATGTCTGTAGGCCTGAACTATGTAGCTGTGTCTCACGAAGCATGTGGGATGGTAGCTTACTGGGAGTTGAATAAAATAGTGAATGAGGTTGCCGACAGTATTCTCAGTCCCCACCGTGCAGAGATCGCTGGGTGAGGCTGTGGAAGCCAGGACCTTCTATGGAATGACAGCAATGAATTTGGGACGGTAACCTCTTCAGAAATGGCCTCTTATTCCAAAAGGGAAATTTAGAGAACTGAGTGTTCTCCTTTGGCTTTTGCATAAAATTGTATGTTTTTTCTGTTCATAGGGGACTCCTTCTCACAGTTCCGGTTTGCCGAGGAGAAAGAGTGGGATGGTGAAACTTCATGTCCAAAACAGGTAAGATGAAGGATTGTCTTGAATGTGGATTAGCTTTTCTCAAGGCTGCAGACTAACACCTTTTTCATTATTGTGGAGATTTTAAAGAGTGTAGTAATTTATGTTTAGTCTCAGTTACCTAAATTGTTCAGAAAACTTTCAGGAAGCTTAACTTATACAGATCCTTGAAGTCAGAGTTCACTTCTATACCTGGCCACCTGTGTGAATCACTCCTATAGGCTAGGTTGCAAGATGGAAAGTTATAGTCATGATTTTGAGTGGACTGCTTTGCCACTTGGCCTTTCTTCTTTTTTCTGTATCTGCAAAAGTTCTCCTTAGGGTTGAACATTAATTTCTTTCCTCCCACAATGTTTTTGGTGTTAGGTGAGAAAATCCTTAACTTTATGGCTTTAAATAACTCTTCTATAATGAGGAGAATAAAGCTATCAAATGAGAACAAATATCAGAAGTCTTGCAGTGAGTCCATAAAGCCCAAACACTTCATTTGCTTTGCTCAAGCCGCATTTTCTTCCCAAGGAGTTCTGACTATTTTCTGAGCAGGATTTCACTGATTCTCTCCACATGAGGAGTGTCGGGTATTCTCACCCTTTTAAAATGCACAGAGAATCAGTGGTGGCTGGTGGCTTGTCCTGTGCCTCCCTGACCCAGGGGCTGCAGCCTGTTGTCTGGTACAGTGATCGCAGGATCTGCCCAGAGCTTCAGAGAGGCGGCGGAGCGGCAGACCTGACAGCCAAAAGCCAGGTGCCCACCCCTGTTTTGCTGCCAGCTCTGTACACGTGCTGTGGGGGACTCACTTAACCTCTGGGCTGGTGTTAGGTTGACTTGTTGGGATGGACACTGACTTATCCTACAGACTGAGGCGAGGGAAGTTACTTGTAAAATGACTTGTAATACAAAGAGTGTATTATAGTACAGAGAAACTTGAGAATTAAAAACATGTCTTCCTTTGAGTTTGTTTGGGCATATACCTGAGGTACAGTTGAGAATTCTAGGACAGCGTGAAAACAGGCCAACCCCTATCATCAAGGAAACCCAGTCAATGCCAGGCAGCTTGCAGTGCAGGTCCTTCTGAACCATGTTAGCTCTCAGAGAGTATTTCAGCTACGCCGAGAGTTTCAAATAATTCTAAGGTTCTTCATTCACCACAACACTGAGCACTTGTTTACTAGCTATTTTATTAGATGTGGAACATTCAGAGATGAGGAAGACCATGCCCCTTACCTCACACAGTGGCTGACACAGAGTAGATGATCAGTAAATGTTCATGCAATAAATGAAAAAGAAAGCAACATAAAATAAGTTGCATAATAAATGGCTTAACATCATACTGTGGGAGATAGCTCCTCTGGGCTGGAAGTGATTGAGAGCATTGCTGTGGGGAAAAGGTCGTTTGAATGGGCCTTGGGTATGAGTATAACTCTGGAAGGCCGTTCTAGGGCCACAACAGGAGAGCGGCGAGATCTGGGGACCCAGGCTGTGCCGAGTGCCGGAGTGTCGCGCCCCAGAGGGGGCGGCTGCGAGGGGAGGGTGGGCCCAGGCAGCACGCGGGTGAGTGCGCAGTCTTTGGAGAGACAACTGGTTGTGAATCCTGCCCCGTGACTTGGGCAAACTTCTTACCTTCTCGTTTTCTCATATGTAAAATGGATCTAAAAGTATAACTTGGAGTTGTAACAGGATTAAATTAGCTATAAGTCAGAGCCCTCTAATGCATTTCCTGACACACACAGAACACTCAAAACTAGTTTTTATTACTACTATTATTAGTCAACAATCGTTTTGTTTAGCAAGAAAATGGATATGGCCAGATTTGACCTCAGCACGGTTGCAAAGGAAGGACTGAAGAGATACAAGGCTGAAAGCAGGGAGACCACAGAAGGCTGTTATGTTGGGCAAACGGGATGGGCCGAGGGCTGGCGGCACAAGGCAGGGGTGGAAGACGGTCGCTGATGGATGGGACTTCAGCAGAGGACCAGGGGTGGTCGCTGATGAGACATGAAACACGGGAACAGAAGGATTTGCAGGGGCACTAAGTGGTCTGGTTGAATGACTAGGTGAGCGGCAAAGGTGTTAATGGGGCAGGAGAAGGCAAATTTGATTTTTAATATTTTGAGTTGAAGTTTTGGTAGGATACATCCAAAAATGAATTCATTTCTCCATCAAAACAGTTTTGTGTTCCACTTAGCTCTTCACTAGGTTCCCTTTTTGGTACTTGACAGAGAAAGGGTGACAAGAATTTCTGTATATATGTGATTTTGTTCCTCTTGTCCTCCCCAGGGGCACAAGACGATTCAGAGGAGAAAGCAGGGGTGGGAGTGTGGCGGTAGGACACAGTAGAGGCCCTCGAAGCGTGTCCTGACTGGAGAGGGGCCCGGCGCCAGGACTCCGACCTGCCTCTGTCTCCTTGTGGCTCGCGTGCGGGGTGCAGGGGCTGCAGCCTGGCAGCCAGGGTCCCTGCTGTGGTGTGTCGGCCTCCGTCACCACAAGGGAGTTGGTCCCTCAGACCCGTGAGCGGGGTTCTCAAATGCATCCTTTAGACAGTGTGGGGACATGTGAGGAAGGAAGGGATGAGAGGTGTTGGGGTGAAAAACAGATCTATTAACTCTTAGAACCACCTGAAGCTTTGTTTTTCCCCACTCCGTTTTTCATTTTTGTTGACATATGTGGCTACTGAGTAGAGCTCCCTTGGGCAACTGCCCGTGCTGGGTGGTATGCAGGGGTTCCGGAACACCTGGCTTCTAAAGGCAGAGACGCCTGCCCTCTCCCCTCCCCCCCGAGAGTCCACGCTTGGGGATCTGTATCCTGAAAAGGTCCCCAGCCTGACTCGGGCACTTCCGTGAAGCGTACACGTGCTCCCCGGGTCCCAAGGGCACAGAGACGGGGTGTGCTGTAGCTCCTGCCAGCGATGTGATGGTCTGGTTAAAGGCTGTTTTTTTCTTTAGCTACAAAGCGGGGTTGCTAGCGGGCTCTTTTCTCACCGGATAGTGTGCCTTTACACAGATCACGAGGCTGAGAGTCTGATAAAGTTCTTGGACAAAGGGGAAGCTTCAGGGTCAGATTCTTATGACCCATATAGAGTTCTGTGCACATTAACAACACAGAAGTGGGGTGGAGGCACTTTATTCTAAGAGTCAAGGCCCGCTTCCCTCTGCCAGCCTCTGTGTATACAGGAAAGAAGACGTCAGGGTGCTGCCTGCCGGGCTGCATACTCCAGAGTCGGCCATGTGGATATGGGGACTGAATTCTCCAGGCAAAAATAACCTAGCAATTATATTAAAATATGTAGCAAAAGACTAATTCATGGTTATTGTTCCAATTAAATCTATTTAAAATTCCACACTTTACTAATACAGCCATTCACTTCAGCTTACTTTGTATGTAAGGCCTTCAGCTTTAGCTTTAGCCCTTTAGGGGCTAAAGTGGTTATGAAAAAAGGTGGTATTTGATGACAGGTAGTAGGCTCCAGGACTCCTGCAAGGAGACGAGAGATCACTGTGGTGGTCGGAAGTGTCTCCTTGGCATCGTGGAGGCCGCGCAGTGTCATTTGGGCCTTGGGTGACC
>JAVSCE010017472.1:0-10273 GCA_032199065.1 Smutsia gigantea
AGTGAACTCATTACTTGGTTAACGAGAAAATGTTAAAGGTTCTCCTGGTGGAGGAGCTCAGGAATTTGGGCTTTGTTTGTGCAAAACAATCATTTTAATGGAATGATGGACCCACCACACAGTTTGAAATTATGGAATCCACTTCTGGCTCTTAGAACCTGAACCCTTCATGTAAACCAGTTAGAATTATTACCTTAAAAGCCATTTGTCCCTTTTCTGAAAAGGCTGAAAAATGCAACCAAAGCCGAATAAGTTAAGTGCCAAGAAATCCCCGTTGTTCTCCATGTGTGCATCAGCCTTATGTTCTGAATTTTCTGGAATGAGGTCTTTTTAAAAACTGTCCTCTTAGGACCACTAACTATTGACATTTCCTAACATTCCAACATTTTCTCATGCAGACCATATCTCCCTGACAACTTTTTACATTCTGAGGCAGCACAAAAATCTTTTGTAAGACAGCATGAGCCAAAGCTGGTATCAGCCTCATTTACCATAACTGGGATTTTCAGTTGCAGAAAATATAAAAAAAATCCTTGCTCTGGAGCCATGTGAGGGAGACACAGACAAAAGGTAATCCCAAACTTCCCTGGCCTGCCCAGACCTGGCTGTGACTGAAGGGACTCACATTTGGGTCTGCTTTTGGAAAGTGGGTAAAACAGGAGGGAAAAATAAAGACATTTGGGAAATGAAATGGTCTACTTTGTGTGCTTTAATGCAGAAATCTGATGCATATTCCTCCCATGACTTGTTTCAACCAGACTCCAACTCCATCGGTTTGTAGAGCAGTCTTTGGATCTGCAGCCCTGATTTTTAAATATACTGATAATAAAGTCTCCCCTGGGCCTCATCAGCTCTTAATTGTTAAAGTGTCTCCATGTTGCTGGTATGGTTTGCACAAAGACTAACTGAACTGCTAACGCACCCTGAAATCTCAGCAGGATTAATTTTTTCACAGTTTGAGTGATTTTTATCAGATTAATTACCACCTCCTGTAGTCCAATCCCTCACTCTCTGCCAACACACCCCAAGAATGTATATCTATTTCTGAAACTGTGAGAAATCTGTCATGATGCATTTAGCCGAATGCAATTTTTTTTTTAGACAAAAGTAGGTTCCTGGAATAATCCTTGCTGGGCTGGTGGTTGGAAATTGAGATGCTACATATAAATAGGTATAGCGCTTTCAAACAAAGAACAAAGGGCTTTTGTTTGGCTTTCAGGTTTATTACTAAGTCACGCTGCCTGTAATGGGCATTATGTCTGGTTTACCCCACCAGGACTTCCTGTGGGTTTACTAGTTGTTTTCCCCCTTATCTCTGGATACTTAGGCTTTGTTTCTCTCTTAAAACACCAACACCTTTCTGTATGAATCTGGAAGCTCTGCAAGCTCCTACCATAATATTTTAGCCAGCCCATACTGTGGATGGCAGAGCCTGGTGTAGGCACTGTTACTGGTGGAATGAGTTGTGTTTTCCCGATTGTTGTCTTCTCGAAGGCAAGAATTCAGTTAACAGACCAGATAGCAATATATTGGGTTAAAGAAATATAATGGGTTAAAATGAAAAGTACACTCTTGAGACAGGAGAGCGGGCTGTCTGGAAACCAGAAGCAGCCTTGCTAATTAGGGTTAGGTTGGCTTTTATTTTTTCTTAAGGTGGCAGGAAGTCCTGCCCTTCATCTTACGTCCTTTGATTGACAGGCTGATTGCCAGCTCTAGGTTACATAACCTTTTTCTCCGTACACAGGCACCTTACCCATAAGTACCTAAGTGAAGCCCACAGAGGGGCCACAACCTCAATGCTAATTAGACTTAGATGCTATTTTACTGGGGTGGGGTTAGACTTTGCACATGCCCTGTAATCAGGGAAGCCCCTGTGGTCCTGGGCCTCTTGACAATCTAGATGTCCTTGACTGTCTTGGCCTCATGATACCCAGGTGTGCTTGACTGTGGAACTGTGAACTAAGGAGCTGGCCAGGAGGAGTCTTTCTTGGTGATGGACTGGCCCCCTTCTGCTTATGTCTAACTACCTCCTCTAACAGACCATTAAAGTGCACACCAATAATAAATAAACAAACAAATGAATAGGGGAGAAGGGATTCCTTACAGTAGAATGCCAACTGATACACGGGGAGGGAGAGGGAAGGTGGGAAATCACCATTTTGCTGCCATCATAGTATCAAAGGGCTCAGATGAGAATCATCAACAGATGCTAACTTTGGCAGGGGAGGTTTTGATGAGCGACATATATGCATGGTCTCAAAGTGTTTCCTCATAGGTTGCTTTTTAGTTATGAAGTGAAAAAGAGTTAACTGTACAGTGGAAAAACTGGATAGTGCCTTGACCAGGTGATCAAAATCAATATCACAGATAGACTTTGTGTCCTCCATATGTGATGCTCTGGAGTAGGACATATTGCTTTTATGGTTTTCTGTCTGGGAATGCACAACCTGAATCTAACCATAAAGAAACATCAGACAAACCAAAAATGGGGAGCAGTCTATAAAATAAAGGACCTCTACTCTTCAAAAATGTCTGTCATAAAAGACAAAGGCTGAGGAAGTTTTTGAGATTAAAGGAAGCTAACGGGAAATGGCAACTAAATTCGCTCGTGACACTGGGTTGTTTCCTATACTGCAGGAACCAAAATGCCATAAAGGACATTATTGGAACAATTGATGAAATAGGAATGTGGGCAGTAGATAAGATTAAAGTATTGAATGATGTTAAATTTCCTGAATTTAATAACTGTACTGTGTTTATCTGAGAGAATATCTTTGTCCTTAGGAAAGATACAAACTGAAGTATTAGGAGGTAAAGGGAATTGATATATGTAATCTAACTTCAAATGGTTCAGAAAATAGATTTTATATATACATATATATACTATACATAAATTTCTATATAACATATAGCAACTAATTAATAAGTTATATGTATACAGATAAGTATATATGCTGTCTGTGCATTTAGCCACTCTGCTATCTGAATCCCCAAACAGAGCTGGTTAATGCATGTGTATAATGAGAGTGAGAGAGAGAGATGAACCTGGATAAAGAGTATACAGGAGTTCACTATACTCTGTGCAACCTCTAAATTTGCAATTAGTTTTAAAGAATGATGCCATCGTTTCCCTTGTATGTATGCCTTGTGTATTCCCATCTCCATTCTTTCACTGCCATTACTCCTACCACAACAACTCCCTATCTGGCAAGTCAGCTTCTCCAATCCCACCTGGATCTCCAGATGCAGCTCAAATCTGGCCTCTGTCTATGCACTGCTCCCTTCTCTGCATTCCTCTGGCACTACTGGGTCTCAGTATCATTTGGCCTGATCCTGTTGATTGGTTTTATTTGTGGATGCAAACAGCATAATGGCTAAATGCTCTGACTGTGGGATCAGACTGGGTGTAAATTTCAGTCTGCCACTTACGGACTCAGTGACGTTGAACAAGTTTCTTAGTTTCTCTAAGTCTTGGTTTCTTTGACAGGAAGCAGCATTACACAAGTGAGAAAAGAGCACTCACTGGGGTTTCAGAGGCTTGTTGCTCGGTGTAAATTCGTCACAGGCGTGTGACCTGGTGGGTCACAGTTCTCTCACCTGTAAAATAAGGTGGTTGGGTGAGTAGGTGGTTCTCCACCCTGGCTGACATTAGGGAGCTCTAAAATACATAATAAAATATATCAACATCACTCCCTCAAAAAAATTATTCTGATTTGATTCATCAGAGGCGAGTCATAGACATGGTAGTTTATAAAAGCTCCTGGGTGATTTTAATGTGTGGCTCTGGCTGAGAACCACTGAGGCAGCTGATTCTCAAGGTTGTTTCGAGCTTTATAATTCTATGGTTCTGTGCAAAAGTGCTGCTGTGAATTCTTTGTTGCTGGTATTGAGGCACCTTCTGTCTCCCGGACAATGTGTGGCCTAGGGCTTGATCACATGGCAGGGATACACAGTGCCAATATGTTAACTAAAACAATGATCAGCTAAGATTTTCCTATTTTTTTCCCTCCAGCTAGAAAGAGACATCTTTGACGATCTCAGCATCTTGACAGCACGATTATTGCCTCCTACAATCCCCTACTAGCAATAGGAAATTAGGTGTAGCAATGTATGCTCTTAATGGGAATCTAGCATGTCAATGGGCTATTTCTGTCAGTGTGGCTTAGTCTGATAGTCTAATATGTCCCTGCTGCTTTTCATGATACTTAGCAAAAATAAAGAGGCTGTGGTTCCCCCTTGGTTCACATTTGACCAATTGCTGTGCTTGAGGCAATCACAAAACACCATAGGTGTTGAAAATGATTAGGGACAATTAAGTCAACGCAGCCTCCAAGGAAGAAGCCACTATCAAGTCTTTGATCTCCCAACTGCACAGCTTGTATGTTCCTGCAGCAGCAATTACCTACAAATATCTAATACTTAATTATTTCCAAAGTGTCAGTCTTCATAACTGGGTATTAGAATGTTCTAATTGATAGCACAGCTGCAGCTTCCCTGCCTGATGCTGGCATATGGCTTGTAATCTCCTTCTACCTTGATCAGTTTTTCTTCATGAAGTTCAGTTACCGATTGCAGATTGTAGGCACAATCTACCTCGGAGTGGAATTACTGCCCCTTTTTTGCAGTTCACCACTTCCTGCTTTGAGTGAGAGGGGGAAACATCAATAAACAAAAAACAAAAACAAAAAGACAGAAAGAGAAAGTAAAAAAGAGAAAAAAATAGCTTAGAGGTCCCTGGCAACCAAATAGTGTTGGGAAACGTTCTAGTTCCTGTTGCTTCTGCATTTCCCTTTAAGAACATCCTATACATATGTAACACAGATTTCAGCTATGGTCACCCTCATCGTCCTTAAAATCTAAGTTAGATCAGCTGGAAAGTCCAAAGCCCTCTGCAAGCGGTGAATTCCCAGGGCGCTAAGGCTATTGCAGTCACTCAGAGCTCTAACACTTGGCATTGCTAAGTCTGTTTTATTCCAGGGTCTTCTCAGTGTCCTGCATGTGCTGTTTCTGTTCTATACTACGTGAACTCAGATTTTTACCATGGCCATGCAAACAACTTCAAATGGAGTGGTAGCCATCCTTCTGCTACCAAGTCCCTACGCCATTTCGCTAAGATGAGTCTCCCACCATGTTGCTTAGCTTTCTTGCTTTCTCCAGGGTCTCTTCCTTTTCCTTTACTTTTTGCTCCCATCCTCTCAGGAGCAATATAAAGGTATTACAAATTTTCTTATGGAGAGCAAGTAGGCTCTCTCTAGTGCTAACTCCAAATCTTAGTTCTGGGCCTCCTTTTACATCCTACAGCTGTGCACTTACTGCTTAAAAGGGCCCATCTGATTAAGATTGTTTTCCAGTATATACATGTGTGTGCATACATGCATACATACACACATATATATCTTCCAATTTATGAAACTTATTGGATATATCAATTACAACTTAATCATTTATTTGGCAATAGGATTTCCTATAAAACACCCTCTTAACTCGTGTAGGCTTCTATCTTCTTTCTAGTACTGATTGTCTACATAGCTGTGAAATGAATCTTCTAGAAACTTTTTTCATCATGTTATTACTCTGTGTACCACGCTTCATTAGTATGATGACCTAGTGAATATTTAGCTGTTAGTAGTCGATAATGTATTAATGTATTACCCTCAGATAATTTATGTATTTTATCAGGAACTTTTAATATCTTGAACTAGAGGACTGAGCAATAATCTATGTCATGTGCTTAGAACAGATCCTGGAATATAATAAATGCTCAGCAAAGGCTAGTGACTAATACTGTCATTGCTATATTATTTTTGGGATTTCAGGTGTGGTAGTGGCTGAATTGGTGGGAGGAGAGGATTGACAAGTCATGGGGACTTGTGCTGCTCAAATTGCAATAGTTAAACCACTTATGGTACCTCTGAGTAATGTCAGAGCTAGGATTCACAAGTAGCTGCTGCTTTGTTATATTCATCACTGCCCACCAACTTCCTCTGGCAAAGTTGGGAATTAACATTCAATGAATGTCCAAACTCCTCAGCCTTCCATGCAAATCTTGCATAATCAGACCCCTCTTTATTTCTCCAAATTTTGATTCCTTTGAACTCATACACAATTTTGTGTTCTAGTTATGCTTATCTTATACCTTTACCCTAACATATTATGCTCACCAAGGTAACCTTAAGTGGGAATTCTCATTTAGAACTGAGGAAATTATACTGGGATCTACCTAAGGGGTGGTGGTAACTGGGGGTGGAAATTTGGGAGTTAAGCATGCTTAGAGTCCTCCATCATTACGCATTTCCTATTTTCTAAACAGGGCTACATGGTGACCATTTGCATTCCCTTTTACCTTTCATTAAGTATGATGTTCCCCAAACTTAAAAGTGTTTTCTGAACCCTACCGAAGCCGTACTGTCTCATTGAGCAGGGTGTTGTCCTCACCTCTGACCTTAACTCCCCTTCTTAGTGATAACAGATAAGGCCAGGGTGGGTGATCTTCCCTAGAGTAAGGTAGGGTTCTTCAGGGGCCAGAGGCACAGTTCTCTGGGTGGGCCTCCGAGCACTGGGAGTTGGATTGGGCATGCTTCAACAGGCTCAGTCTCTATCCGAAGTTTGTTCCAAGGACAATTACATGCTGCAGAAGTCTGGCTCATTTGTTGATCCACACTTTAATGAATGCTATCAATCAAAAAGCATTCTGCTTGCCCATAACTGAGTTTATTGTTGTCTTCCTGAAATTATTTCTTTGGCCATCCAGTCCTCAAACAGAATTCCATATTGGAGACCGTACTGAAAGCACTGTTCTTTGCAAGATGGTAAAATTAGCCCATCTGTTTCTCTCTTTGCTTACCTGTAGATAGGGAAATGGTCAGACACGCCCCTCACCATGGCACTTTCTCGGTCCAGTGCATTACACCAGGCAGAGAATCTTACCTCATTTATTTCTGGAGATTGTTTTCTTTCACAGGAGGAGAGCAAACTGCTTTGGGGAAGGACACAGCCCTGTCTCAGGCATTTCTCTGACCAGACCCAGCTGAGTAGATAGGAGAGGGAAGTCTGGATTGCGAAGAAAAAAGAGATGGCTAGGGCATGGGTCCTGGCTGGAGTTGGTGCACATTGGTGTCAGTGCCTGAAAGTCTTGAAGGGATTTGAGGGGGAAAGTATGGAATATAAAGAGCTTAGCTCATACTGCTGAAATCAATCTGTGGGCTAAAGCGTCAGTAGGCAAAAGTGTTCTTCTCAATTGTTGCCTCTCCCTTATCCTGGCCCAAAGTATACAGCAGTTTCCTCATCTTGCCTGGAATTTAGTATCTTGCCCTGGAGATTCTTGTGAGGATCAAAAGTGGTAATGACTGTGAAAGCCTTTGCAAATGGAAAACTGCTGTACAAATGTAGGGACTTGGCTAGAAAACCAGAGAATCTTAAGATTTGATGAGACTTGAAAGGTCATCTACTCCAATCCCCCATTCTATGCTTGAAAAATCCACTATTGTTACTATATTTTCTTGAGGGTTTAAAAAGATAAGTATTACTTGGGGAGTGAATGAGTCATTCTCCAAATATTTATTGGGTGCCTGTTAATTTTAGGTGCTGTAGTAAAACACTGAATGCTAAAGACACAGCCTCTGCCCTCAAGTAGCTTAAAGTTGAGTAGGGAGAGCCATATAATACGTAAACAAAATAATAGGGATAATTTCTGATAGTGGTTCATGGTACGCATGTAATAAAATAAATAAAAAAGGGGTATGTGATAGAGAGGGACTTGGGGAGCAGCCTGTTTCTCTGAGGAAGTGACACTTAAACTTAGTTTTGAATGAAAAGAAGCAGTCAGACTGCAAAGACAAAGGGAAGAACATTCTGTGTGGAAGAGATAGCCCTGATAGTGAAAAGGCCCTGAGCAGGGAAGGTATGTTTGAGGGTCTGTGTGGCTAGAACAGATTTTGTGAAGAGAGTGCTATAAGAGGAGACCATAACAGTAGGCAGGGACCAGATGATGAAGGGAATTTTAAACAAGAAAACAAAACATTTATATTTGATTCAAAATGTGATGGGAAACCATTGGAGGGTTGTAAGCAAGGGAGTTACAGTATCAGTTTTGAATTTTAATAAGAACCTTCTGGCTGCTGTGTTGAGAAAAAATAAAGGCAACAAGAGTGGAAACTGGCATATGCATTAGGAGGCTATAGTAATTGTATTATTTGTTCAAAACTATTTGTTTCTTCCTTGCCAAGATTTCCTGTGGGTTGAGTCTATTTTCTTTTCTTTTCTTTTTCTAGTTTATTTTGATATCATTAATCTACAATTAAAAGAGTAATATTTTGGTGATTACACTACCCCCTTCATCAGGTTCCCCTCCCCCCCCAACCCCATTGCAGTCACTGTCCATCAGCGGAGTCTATTTTCTTTTGCCTTTAATTTTGGACTTGGCCATATGACTTGATTTGGTGAATTAAATGTGATAAGATGTAACCTATGTCTTATCAGAGCAGAGTTTCAAATGTCCTCCTAGTGGTTTAACACTGCTGCCCCTGAGTTTCTGCTCTCCATGAGAATAGTGTGGCCTTCAGTCTGTGTGCTTTGCAGACATGTAGAACTAAGCTCATCCCAGTGGAGCCTAGCAGAGTTCAGCTGAGCTGCAGCCCTCATGTAACCTGAGCAAGAAATAATTATTTCTGGAAGCCCCAAAGATTCTAGGATCGTTTGAGGCACCAAACAAACCCCAAGACAAATAAAACCTGAAGCCAAAAAAACAAAAAACTTGTAGTGGTGGAAATAGTGAGAAGTGGTTCAATTTTACATATTTTTAAAGACAGAACTAACAAGACTTGTTGGTGTTTGCAAGATGTGGGATGAAAGAGAAGGAAAATAGTCAAAGATGACTTCTGAACAACTGGGTAAATGGGGTATCCTTTACTGCAGTGGGGAAGGCTCAGGGGAAGAGCTAGTATGAGGAAAACCAGGAGTTCATTTCTGGCCATCTTAAGTCTGGGGTGACTATCAGAGATCCATATAGTGTTCTACTTGTGCCTTCCAACAAATCCTTATTTATTTACTTGCTTTATTTCACTTTATCAGCAAAAATAATATTTGATAGCTTACATTAAAGCACTGGTAAAACCATTAATGCAAAGGGGTCCAGAGGGAAAATTATACTGAAAACTTCTGGCAGAAGAAAACCACTACAATTCAATACAATTAGTTTTGAGCTTCTTAGTAACCAAAATGAAGAGGCAAAAGCAATGAGTTATAAAACTCTCATTTTCTGGGGCAGTGGTTCTCAATCTGGGCTGCAGAGTACACTCCTGGAGCTTGGCCAAGTACATTGTGCATGGGGACCCCAGAGCTGCAAAACTCAACAGCTCTGCCCAGCATGGACTCCTTGCAATCCAAATTTAACTGGTCTAGATGGAGCTGGCATGGGAATATGTTTACTGTAATATGATTCTAATGTGCAGCCAGAATTGAGAGCTACTAATTTTGTAGAAGAAAGAGTACCCATTGATATGGAAAGATATATCTGTTCCTGAGCTTTAATTAAATTTGTCTGAGGCATCTTTAGGTAAAGGGTATTGAGCTATGTAATGAATGATGCTGTAGATAGAACTTTCACACGAAATACAGAAATTTCTTCCTTTGCTACTTATTATATGTACCCTCAGTGAAAGCAGAAGTGAAAAGGTTTAAATTACAGTTGTGTAAATGTGGAAGCCAGTGGGAGTAGGGTCCAGTTACGTGGTTTTCTGGTAATTTGGCTTAGCAGAGTAATAAAGCTTGGAGACTCACACAGAAGAAAGAGTTAAAGGAATCCTCATGAACCCTAGTAGTTTTAGCTAGACTTTGCTGAGTTTGGCTATCAAGCCTCTCTGGAAGATTTCTCAAGGGGATGAACCTTTTGACTGGCTCTTTCCCCTTAACTGAGGCCTGCCAGTGGTTGGACAGGGAGTGGTTTGTGTTCTCTTTCCCTTTTAGTTTTGTCACTATTATGCTTTCCCATGCCAAGCAGGTTTTTCCTTTGGGGGAAGACACTTAGGCAGAGAATGAAATTAAGAAATAATGTAATGATGATGGTGGCAATTCTTTGCACAGCCTAAGAGCAGTTGGCTGCTAATTGTGGAGTGGTAATAAGGGGGGCCCTGGGCCATAAGGTTTGCATTTGGAACACCTGTAGTTTTCATTTAACACCATGGATCATTAAACAGCTGCTCAGAATGGCCTTATTAAAATAAACACAGTTGCACTGTTTTATGCATGTGTTATATTGCAGTGAGCAGATGAGATG